>JASVEL010003325.1:0-51665 GCA_032618575.1 Nicotiana noctiflora
ACCTTCCATAAGGTGGCCTTCTAGTTTACAGATTTTGCTGCGCTCCTTGTCCATTTAATTTGGTGTGTGTTTTTCCTTTTGCCCCTTTTTTTTTCTTTTTCTTTGTATGTTTATTTACTTGAGTGTAATTAGAAGCTTTGAGCATAGCATACATGAAGAGAAGGGCATTATCCTTTGATTCTGCCTTTTGGATGTGCAACCAATCTCTTTTCTGCAGCAAAGGATTATACCGTCCTTTCTGTATTTTTTCTTACTTTGTTTTGGCGCCTTGTCAACATTTTACGTTCTTGTACAGATATACTAGGTCTCTTTAAGGATCATGTGGTATAGGTGAAAATGGAAATGAATTAGAAGTTGATATGAGTTGGGAAATTTGTTAAGGATCAGCTGATTTTATGCAAAAAAATTAGGTTTAATTCTGGGCTTAAAAAACTTAGCAAAAGTTGTTATTTAGTGTCAGCTTCTTCAGTTATAAAAACTTGTTTACCTTTGCCTGGACCCCATTTAGGAAATTCATCATTTCCACAAGAAGCTTATTTTGAAATTACAATTTTTCCTTATACTAATCAAGAAGATCGTGAAATTATGGGAAAAGCAAAAGATGATAATATTGAGAAAATTAAGCTTATTAGAGAGGATTTTAATTCAAAAGCAAATTCAGAATCTTTGGTTCTTGTTACAAGTAGTCTAAGGCAAAATGGACATCAAAAAATTGAAGAATCAAAGGACAATTTCAGAAGTGATTTCATTGTGTTATCAATTGGGCTTACAAATGGTGCTTCACTTCCACCTAAGATTCCAGGCAGCTATTCAGGTTCTATTGGATTTAACTCAAATGGTTCTGTATTTCTTGATATTAAGTTCTTTAGTGGTAAAAGATGGAGAACAATCTGCTCGCTACAAGCCTAACTTTTGAATCTGCTTAGTGATTTTGTAAGTTGTTGTTTGATGTTTCTTTCTTCTTGCAGAGAATGTCCCAAATTAATATTGAGAACCGCAAAAAGTTGAAGAATCCTCACACTACTGGAAAAAGAAGTTTTGCTTTAGTACGCTCTAAGTTGATGTGTAACTAGCAAATAATGGCAAAAATTTTCTCAATTTCTGCTCTTATTTAGTACATGGTAGATCACCGCGAATGCTAACTCACTTTCATGTAACTATGTAACCAGGAAAACGAGAAAGAAACTTCGGATCCTTTATCGGCAAAAGAAGTCTTTGTAGCTACAAGAAAAAGGAAAGTTGGGCGATCATACAAGTGCTCGGATGATGATACAACTAGTAAAATTGTGCGACTTATATTTAACTGATGTTATATCGAGATCAATTATTTATTTTTATTAGTATACTTTTTATTTACTTGTTATATTTATTTGAATTTGCTTTGAAGGCTGAAATGGTGGCAATTGAAGCCCAACAAAATGAAAATGACAATGAGTCCATTGATGCATTTGCATCTGTCATGGGGCCTGAACATTCGGGACGTTTGAGATTGTATGGACGAGGGGTTACAAGAACTTCTTTGAGAGGGAAGGTAGAATGTTTTGAATCTTCTTCAAATACTTCAAATTCTCTACAAAAATGGAGGAGAAGATACAAAGGATGGAGGAGAAAATTGAGGAACAAAAGGCAACTATCCGTCAAGAAGTTGTTGCAGATGTCCTTGCACGACTTCAGCGTTCAGGAATTTATATTGATGCAAATATTATTTTAGCGACATTGGGTGATAATTCTCTCGGAGAAGCATCTTCTGCACAGCGAGCAACTTTGCAACCAATTCGTCGTTCATCTACTGATAGCAACAAAGAAGGCCAACTCATTCGAGGTATTAATATTGCATACTTTTTTAACTTTTTTAACTTATTGCTGTATCGCATTTGCATCCCATATTTTTGTTGCAATGTTGAGGTTAAACCTTGATAATGTTGCTACTGTTTAACTTTACCTGTTAAATGGTTTTTGTCTGAACTGTCATAAATATTTTAGTGTGAGATTCTTGCGGAATCTGAGCTTGTTGCTCCAAGCATTACCAAATACCTATCCGTTTGGAATTCAGCTGCTTATGTTGTGTATAATCTTTACAATTACTTCTCCATGGCCAATAAGCTCCTCTACTCCCCCCCCCCCTTTTTTGTGTATGTTAGGGTATTTGGGAAAATCCTTCAAGTACTTCAGGTGCTTTTATTTGCCCAATCCTTCAAGGGTGCAAGGTGCAAGTCTGCTGAGCCTGCCACTTAGTGGTTCTTGTAATCAATTCTATAACTTTGCAAGGAACATTGTTCATTTGATGTATACGACAAAAGCATCGATTCTTCTTTCAGTCTCTAACTACTAACTATCAAATCCTTAAATCTTTGACCTCCTTAAAGGTTACATTTTCCTTAGATAAGTTAATGGTTGGGTGCCAGGATAGGACTCTTAGAAGCTAGAGCATGAAAGGTTGAGGTGCTGTTCTTATTCTTCATCTACTGCCAAATAAGTTGATGGTAGGTGAAAGATGGTATATAGAGCGATTGTGTGTAGTAAATTTTAGTGTAGGAAATTGTTGCAATTGTGTCATATCACCAAACAATTTCCTGACTTCCAAGAACTCCTTACACAAGTACTATTATCTATTGCATGGCTATCTTGCCAAATCAATGTTTTAAGGAATCATTAAATTGAGCCTATACTATGTGATCCCTCAATTAGTTACGGAACAACTAAATTGATACACAAAGTTATGAGAGTAAAAGCATAATTGTATATAAGGAAGTTTAGGTGTGATTTTACCTTCATAAACTAATTTTTCACGACTGTGTGTGACTAATGCTCCAATTTCTAGTTAAGCAGCAGAATGCATTAACATTTATTTTTTAGTAAACCATTATTGGGTATACAAGGAATAAGTAACACAAATCACCAGTAATATGGAGTAAAAGGCTTGACAAAAGTTGGGCTCTTTGAATGTGGAAATATGATGCAATTAACTAAATGGCTTAGTTTTACTTTTCCAATTCAACCTCTATGTACTGGTGAGCCTTCATGTCCTTTTCAAAATGTGATTAAAGCTTTGGACATCAGAATGATGTTGAATTTGGTATATATGAGAGAAGAGTGGGTTGATCATGACTGATTAATTGGTCAATGGAGAGGTTGTTACGTCCCAAAAAAAAAGTGTGCAAATGTGAGGAAATTTCCTAGTTTCTTTTGTGACATTGACGGTATAAAATCATTAATCAGTAATGCTTTCTTTTTGTTAGTTAGTTTTCATGACAAAACAAATGCCAATGCATATTAATATTGCAATCAGGACTTAGGCTAAGTTGTTGAAAGTTTCGATATTGTTTCTTACTTTTAATGTTGATACATGCAGAGGGTCATTTGCTGTATATTTTTAGTGTTCAAGTAATTTTGATGAGCATATGGCTTTTGTAAAACATGTGTGATTTTAATTAATGTCATTCTCTTGAGTAACGGTTTCCATGGCCTGGGCAAAAATGTGGTTTTAATGAATGTCAATCTTGAGTAATGGATGTGTTCCATGGTTCATCCTGTGTACTGGTGTACTTTTTCTTGTACTTTTCTCATGTCTTAGTAGCATATTTTACTCTTTGGAAAAATCTGATTTGACAGTGATTCCATTTCACAACAGTTAAGAGGAATGCATAAAGATAGGTGTAAAATTACTACAAATGGATATTTACATATAGGTATGTAAATATTATGTTTCTTTTCTCTTCTTTGTTGGTTCTGCATAGTTGTATTTGCAAATGATGTTTGGAGCAGGTTGAAAATTTTGGAATAGTCATATTTACAAAGGAAACTCTACCGAACAATTTAAGAATTTAGAGAGAATGAAATTTTTGAGTTATAATCAAATTGGCCATTCAATTACTTTGTGATTCAATTATCCTAAAAGTGTTATTTAATTATTTCTCATTATCTTTTGTAGGTGTAGTGATTGCGGATGAAAGCAGTGACGAAGACCTTACTTGAGTGCTGTTGTGGATTGTTGTTAGGCTTTATTTTTATGTTTAAGGATATTTTACTTTAGAACATTTTGTATGCAAACTCATCTATTTTGACTTTTGAATTGTTTGATCAAACATTGTATCCATATTTTGTCTTTGTACATGGATAATGCTAGTTGGATATGGTGTAAACAATTTCAAAGAATAGGAAACTATTTCTAATGTTGCTTCCACAAATATCAGAAATTCCAATATGTCATAATATCCGTTGCAATAGAGAATTGATAATTGTTCCAATATCTCATGAAAACCATTGCAATAGAGTACTGATAATTGTTCCAACATATCATGAAAACCGTTGCAATATATCATGAAAACCGTTGCAACAGCCTTTAAAAATCAGTTGTATTTATTTACCAGGACGGTTTATAACCGTCCCAATATAAAATAAACCGTTCCTGTGGATAATCCATGGTAGCAATCCAAAACCGTTACAATATCCCTATCTATGGAGATGGTGAAAAATGTTGCAATATATCATGACAACCGTTGCAACGGCCTTTAAAAATCAGCTCTATTAATGTACCAGGATGGTTTATAACCGTCCCAATATAAAATAAACCGTTTCAGTAGATAACCCATGGTACCAATCCAAAACCGTTACAATATCCCTATCTATGGAGACGGTTTAGGAACCGTTCCAATAGACCTATTGTAACACTAAATCGCGGAATGTGTCAACTTCCGTCCCAATAGCCTTACAAGGACGGTTAGCATATCTATAGAAACGGTTTTCAAAGGGTTACCATAGCTTCAATTTCTAGTTGTGGCTACCTCGATACTCCTAGATACTGTTTCTCTGCTAAATAAGTCCTCACTCAGTGGGCACTATATCATCGGTCGGCCGAGAAGAGGATAAGGAAGCTTTCTCCTTTTGAGGAACCGTTTTGGAGGCTTTTGCCATTGATTTAGGTTTGAAGAAGAGAAAATAGGTGGAGTTCAATATCTTTTAACACTAAAAAGGCAGGAGTAATAGGTAGTGAGAGACAGATGAAGAAGGAGAGAGATAAGCAAAGTTTGAAGGTGTTGAAGATGGAAGTAAACTTTTTTATTCGAAAAAAGGGGCTTTGTATTTGTAGGCAAGCGGTGCCGGTTCGAATGCACTAGTCGCCGACCACCATTGGCGAGCATTTAATGTTATGGGGAAGCGAACCGACGAGATATTTCGGTTACTTCAAGCGCCTACATCATGGGGATGGTGTCATCATCAAGGGCTCCGGAAAATCGAGGCTCAAATCTTTTCTTATCATCTTATTCTAAGAAACACATGAATTGTCTGTATACGGTCAAAATCAAGTATGCAGGATCGAAGAGCCGGGAATTTTTGAAAAAAGCCGCTTCCTCCTTGAAGGCGTAAGGAAGAGCCTATTCCGCTTCTAGCCTAAGTTCAAAATGGACCTGGCTCAAGCTCGATTACGGATTACAAGACTTAAATATCGAAGTGCTCAATGAACACGAAGGCCGAGTATGACCAACCTCGAGATAATATCATCATGGTTGTATAACAGAAAGAGCGAGATTCTCACAGCGGCCCTAAGATTAAGGCGCCAATTCCGAAATGAATTTGTACTAGGCGGTTAGACAGTTGTCCAATAAGATTCCCTACTAAAAAGGGAAATGTACCATATTTCGAACTCCTAAATTATATAAAGGGGAGTCCATTCATTTGTAGGGGATCAATCATTCAAAAGGGAATATACATTCTTCACTTTCTTGCTTACTGTTCATCAGAGTTGCCTTGTTATTTCATTGTTCCTACTAACCTACCTCGAGGCCATATCGTCAATTTATATATTTAACTCCTGGTTTATCAATTGTATTGGATCAAATCACATATCTTTAAACCCACAATATAAGTGTAATTGTTACTAGGATTTTAGGGTAAACATATATATAGTACAAACTAGTCTTCTTCGCTAGTTCAACTCAATTTCAACCTAAATTTTAAAAATCTCCTCCAAGAATTATACCTAATTGCCTCAAACTTTAGCCACAACCTCCAATCGATATTAGAACTAATTAGTTTGGCTTAAGAAAAAAAATATGAAAACTCGGTTGAAAAGTTGAAAAAGGACCTAATGAAAATTTTAAAAAAATTTTAAAAGGACCAAAGTAAAACAATATGTTGTTACATTATACTATGAGAATGAATTGTATACCAAAATAGCATAATTTTATATCATTTTGGTATACAATATTTATTCGTCTTCTTCGTTAGCTCACCTAAATTTCAACCTAAATTTCAAAAGTTGCTAAAAAAATTTACCAAACTGACTCAAACTTCAGTCATAACCTCCCATCAATACAAACTACATGTTTTGGCTTTAAGAAACTTTTGAAACCCCATGAGAAAACTGTTGAAAATTTTAAAAGAGGACGTAATGGAAAAGTTTTAAAAAGACCAAACTATATATTATTATATTATATTGTACATTGTAATAGTATAAATTATATATCAAAATGGTATATTTGTACACTATTTGGGTATACAATACAAATTCATCTTCTTCTCTAGTTCAACTATATTTCAACCCTAATTTCTAAAATCTACTACAAAGTCTCCACCAAATTAACTAATACTTTAGCTACAACCTCCAATCAATTATTCAAACAAACATACGCAGGATCAGATTAAAACAATTTAAAACTCAAATAAACCAAGTTATAAGTTTTAAGTTTCAAGGTTCTTCAATGGTGGATTTAAAATTTTGTACAATAAATCTTCGAAAAGTAGTATTACACATCAAAGAACAATAACTAACGAATTTCAATAGTAAAACTCTATAAAAAAAATCTGATATGGCATTTTGAACTCATTCATATGAAGTTTCAATTTTATTTTATTTTCAGATTTGAAATTACATCTATTATTTTATGTGACGGTGGCTAATAATCAGTTGAAAAGAAGATTATGACGATGTAGTACTCTTGGCAACATTTATGGAGGTTTATGATGGTATTTTTATGATTGTGGATCTTTTAAATGGGAAAGAAAAAAATTCAGATGGTTAAACAAAACTGGAAATGGGTAGGCTGGTAAATAGTTTTAGTTAAAAAAGTATATATTATTATAAGTTTAACAACGGGTAAGACAAATAAATACTTTAATTTTAGTAGATAATTTTTGTAGTTTCCTCTATGGATATACGCAATCCTAATAGTCCTTCGTCCTTGGACCTTGTACTAAAACGTGGAATGATTCAACTTGGTTCATGTAACCCCGAGGGAAGCTAGAGCATTGGATATGCTTCTGGATGAGATGGTTCGTGTGTTTATCATGAAATTTATTAAATATGTATAATTTTACTCCGAGCATACGAACTATGAGTTCGATATTAAATTTAAAATTCATTAACTTCAAATCCTTGATTCCGCCTTATTGTAACCCTATTCTTATGGGGGTAAATACGGAAATAATCCCTGCAAAATATGCCTCTGAAATTTAGTTTCACTTGTAAACAGGGGCGGTTTTACGTACAAAAATTGGGTGCTCGAGCACCCATTTATCTCGACTTAGAATGTGTATAGTTATATAGAGAAGTTAAGAAAAATGTTATAAAAAAATAGAAAGCACCTAGGTAATAAAGAGCTTAGTGGGTGCTTTGGTTTATGATGGGTGTTGGAGAGCTATAGAAGCCAAAGGGTGAGGGATTGAATCTACTATGCAAAAATTTTTTCCTCAATTTTATCTTATATTATCAGGCATTTTCTTTTTCCCCTATTATGAGGTCATGTTTTTGTTCTTTTGAGTTTTCACTAGCGATTTTTTTTTAGCCAATACTATTTTTATTCTTTTGCTTCTGACTTCTTTTGTTTTTTTTGCTTTTTTTTCCTTACTTTATCTAATAAATTATAGTAGCAAAGAAAGAAAAAGAAACTTTTCTTTAGACAAACAAAGAATCCTTCCTGCAAAATTCACGAATCTTTTTTCTCACTAATTGTGTTATCCATCATAGTTTTACGGCGTCTACAAAATTAATATCATGGTTTTCTTATTAAATATTTTTCATTGTATTTAAATAATTGCATACTTATATATTAGTTACTTCTTAAAGAATATTTAAATAAAGATCATTAATTTTATTTTATTTCAAAAAGAGCATATTCATTTACAACAACAGCATTTTCCTAAAATTGTGTACGTTGCTCTTCAAAATTTTAAATATAGTCCACAATTTAAGGAACCAATTTTGAAGCATATTAATCTATTCATATTTCTCTCCCATTATTAATTTATACTTACTATCTTTATGAAAGTTCCCACTTTTAGAATCCCCTTTTTATTATTGTATCAAACACAATCTCATAAATTTACTTTTTTATTCCATGTTTAAAGGCGTATATATAACATATAATTTTTTACAATGTAATTTTAAATATATACATATGTAATAAATATATTATGTATATTTGCCTATACCGAACGTGTTTATGTCTATTTAAGGTAAATTTTGCATGCATAACGTATAAACAAAAATATATATTCAATATATGTATTATGTATATTTAGTGTATAATTACATATAGTTGATGAGATCAATATATAATTTAAGTATATTAGACATTTGAAATATATAATCCATATATATGGTATATTTTAAATTTATATTTGATATACATTATGTACAAACAATAACATATAAGTGTATAAATATACTATTAGGATATTGAAACACACACATTTACTATGGAAATAATTTGAAGTTTACATATTCATAAAATACTTATAATATTTCACTCATCTAATTATATTTTTATTACTATATGTGAAAATAACAACTAAAATAATTAAAATAAGTGATACTTTCTTTTGGAGGAATCGTACATATATGCCTTTTGGTTTGTGGCATTAATGTTAGAAGAGAGATGTATGTTGAAGGTAATTAAATGGGTTGTATAATCTTATCAAACATTCTGGTGGAGATGAGTATTAATATGATTAATTTTTGGTAATTAAGGGTTGATTTTGGGTATTTTGTTTAATTAGAATATGTTTACGGAAACTTGATTTTTGGTCCAGCATTATATGTTTTGGTCCAGCATTATATGTTTTGGTCAGGACTGTAATTAATTAGGTGCTACTTTGTTAATTGCTAATTCCTGCTAGTAATCTGAAATTATTTCTTGAACATTGGCTAATTATGTTTTTCCCTCTATAATATATATGATGAGATTGATAGTATTTACGTCAAAAAAAATTAAACACCCACGAACCTAAAATTTTGATCTGTTACTGCTTGTAATTTAAAGAAAAAAGGCTTTAGTAACTACGAAAGAGCAGTTTCACATGCTACAATTTGATAAGTATACTAAATAGGATCTATCTAACAACATTTTAGGTGAAATTTTGTGGGGGTAAAGAGAAGACAACTTGAGGATTGTCGTATTGGTTTGCTTATTTGTCAACCTTATGGAAGTGACCAAAATGTGGAAGGTCTTGAACATTCTATTGTGGTGGAACTTGGTCTATAAATCTAGACCATTATAAGTTATGTAATCTCTTAGCATCAAATCATCAAGTCTGGTTGGAAAGCACTTTGAGTTGTTTTGGCAATGGACTGTGGGGACTCGGACTGTGTGTTATTTCCAGAAACATCATGCTATATATTTCTACATATTATCATTATTTTTATTATTGTTGTTGCCAATTGATTTTCCCCTCAAACAAATTTTATTAGACCAATCATATACTCCAACTGAATGTTCCAATTGGCTACCTGATTTATGTTGTATTGAATTCGTGTAACCCTTCTTCTCCAATCTCCATACGTTTTAGTGGGGAAAAAACCATAGGATAGATTATAGGCCCTCCTTTGGGCTCAGCTACAGCTGTTGGATTGACTATAACTGGGCCACATGGGCCCTTTACCATGACGAAGTTTGAGGTCTTCATTACACAATGTAGTGCGTATCTATGAAAAATCCAGGGAAAATAAGTACAAAAAAAGAGTGCAAATTATTGTGCTAAAAGTATCCTGCTTATGCTTGGAAAAGATAGAATGGGTTATGACATGTCTATATTCTCCTAACCCATGCATTCCCATCACATCAGATGTTGTGACCAAATCTTTTTAACCCCCGGGCCAGCCTGATGAGTTGTGAGAGTACACAAAAGAAGGCTGTGCGTGGAGGGGTAAGAGTAGTGCATCCAGAATTTGATATTTATGGTTTGAATTTTAATTTATTATGGTTCTTATTGTTGTATGTGACGGTTTATGTGATGGTTTGCTTGAGCACATATTTTTAGAAAGAAAAAAAATCGTTTAAAATTTAGTTGTCTGAATTGCATTATCTTTGTGTATTAATAATACCTTGTTTGATATACTTTTTGAACATATATATAACTAATACAAGTATTAGTTACACGTTATTTGATATTATCGTATGTATAGCTAATATATAACAAACTATGGTATTAGCCTTTCAAATTTCATGTTTGATTAAAAAAAGATTTACTTCTTTTTCATTAGTGTAAATAAAATGCAAGTTGACAAATTCATTTTTATTTTTTCACCACTTTTTCTAATATTAAATTTTTTCAATTAATCGACCCTTCTATTAAAATATCACCTTTAACGAAATAAATAGTAAAAATTTGCAATTGCTTTTCTGAAAATTGACGTATTTTTCTCTACAACCATGAGATTCTTCCTCTTCCTCTCCTATGAGGTCAGTTGCTCCACGACACACTGTCCTAGTTCAACAATTGCACAAATTGTGTAGACCAAATTAATATAATTATTCCTAAAATTTTGAAGGGTATTTTTGTAAATAAATATTTTCTTAAAAATTATGCGATGTGTGTAATTCATAATACACTAAAACAAACAGTTGATAAGAAATAATCTCAGTATAACTAATGCATGCATAACTAATACCAGCATTACTAATACACTCATTTCAGCATTATTTTTATAAACACTACCAAATGAATCCTAAGAGAAAAATAAGCATTTTAAAGTTAAAATACTACTATAAAAAGGTGTATTTTTCTGGGACGGACTAAAAAAAAAGAATATTTCATAAATTAGAATAAATGAAATATAAATTTGTAGTGAATATACAGAAGTTTTGAGATAAACCCAAAACATTAACATGACACATTTGCTCTTGCTGATCAGTAGGGACCAAATGGTTAGTAGAACAAGACACCACTATACAACATCTCTTCCCATTCTTTTATAGGGCTTTTGATAGGAGACATAACATTTCCAATTCTCCTTTTTCAGTTTCACTCATAAATTTGTTAGTGGAGCCAAAGTCTTGATGTTTTACACCAACAGTCAGCTTAGCAAAATGAAAACAAGGTATAGAATTATTTCGCAATAACTATAAATATATAGATATGTTACGTATCATGTATGCAACGAAAAAATTAATATTAATATAAGAAAAGGAGAGGGACAGATTGTGGTTATACATATTCCTCCATACTTTGAGAACCACTATGTAGACAATCCAGCAATACCCAAATAACAAATGGTCCACCAAGCACCCCTTTTGCAACTGTTTATAATGGAGAATATATTTATCAACACAGAGAAATAAAACAGTCATAAGACATATCTGCCTAGCTAGCTTAATATTTAATTGGAACATGCTCACTAGTAGACTTGTAGTTTAGTTTGTAATTCAATTCTTGCATGAATGTGTTCCCCACATTGCCTGGTCCATTACAATTTGCTTATTCCTAAGAAAATTCTTCAAAAAACAAATACAAAGTTAATAGGGCATATTGCTTCAAATAGATGGGATAATAAAAAGTGCGCACAAGTATTTGCCCCCCTTTTCTTTTCTTTTCTTTTCTTTTCATTTCAGTCTTCATTACTTTGCTCCATATGACTTCAATCATATTATTGTTAAAGAAAAAAGAAAGAGATACTAGCTTTTGGTGGTCAAGTGTGTTTCTTCTCCAAATGGACCCATTTGGTTAGGGTAAGGGGAAACATGAAACGATGGGCTAAAAGGTTTAATCACCATTAACCAATCAATTTGGATTGGTCTTAAACTCTATTGTCTGCGTCATTAGACTACTATTTGCGTTAGATTAGGGAGCATAGACAAGATTTTACATGGAAAGTGGGAATCTAAGCTTTCTGTGTTAAGTTGTGATTAAGGATGGACCTTTGAATGTTTTGGAATTATAAAAACGATCTTTAATTAGTGTGTCTTCTTTTTTGCTTAAATAATTCGTACGTACCACTATTATTATTTCAACGGAGAAAAGTAAAAAATCTAATCCAACTTTTTAATCTATCTTGTCATGTTTTTTGCTTTACATATAGTATAAATTAAATGTTTATTCTCTACTACATGCTAGCTAGGCTGCTATAATAATTGAACAGTATTAGGAGACTTGAATTCAACACCCTTTTTATATTATAATAAAATATTTCCCTTCCAATCCTCACCTCCAAAAGTGAGGGACAAACTCATTTTATTGATGCTACCATGTGATTTTATGGCCACAATCAACACCCTCCATATGCATTGGCCCTCCCCTTTTTTCCCCTCTTACACTCCAAATGCCTGCATCTAACGTATTGAACTTAGTCCATAACCATTATACCGTCTCCCACCCACAAATCTCTCAAATTAACCATTACTTCTTTATGTTCATCCTTTCTTTCCTATTTGGGAAATTTTTCCTTAGAAAGGTTATTGGGGTCTAGGTCCCTCATCAACTTCTACTGACATTTTGATACTTATTTCTATAACAATCATAATTACAATCTAAGTCTATGTACAACCAAGATTCTACATCTTAATCATATTGTAAAAGGAAAAATGTTTTGAAAAAGTTTGCCGGCTAATGCATATATATACTTTTTAAAAAAACAGTGGCTCCGTTCGTTGCTTTTCACTTTTTCTTGTTATAGTATGAGTATATATGTGTTTGCATGAACTCTTCGTGAAAAGAAAAAGGCAAAAGAGTGTTGTACGAGTAGTGTCATATTCTTGTTCACTGCATATAGTTCAGTAACTTTTGTTTTCTCGAAATGTGAAACTCTCCTATGAGCAAGTGGAAACTTGTAAGCCTGACAGCTGTAAATACTAGTAGTACTATTGAGTAACAAAATAATTAGATAACCCTTTTTCTTTTTTAATTCTTTCTGTGTGTCACAGTAATAATGCATGAATAGTGTCCCTTATGTATGGAGCACTTAACCGACAATTCTACAGTCAGAGGATAAAAGAACAGCTCTTAGACCCACACCACTATAACCCCATATAGAGTTATTGAGACCAAAAAATAAAAGAGAACCTCATTTATTCAGTCACACCTAATGGTGAGAAGAAAAGAAAGCAAGCACCACCCTCACCATACTTGAATTTTTTTTTTTAAAAAGGTATATATAGTCGCAGTCTGTCAATCCATGAAAGCGAAAGGCAAAAACACAGAAAAAAAAAGAGATGAAACAAAGTTAAGAATAATTGATTCATATAAGCATATTTGAGTGATAAAAAGCCCAAATTTTCGGTCACATTTCTATCATCCATTGTCTAGTCACACAGATAGATAATTCTAGTATTATGAAACTACAATTATCGGATTCATAATCGAGTGTGATCTTTTTATAAAAATACATAGTTTGAGTTGGAAGTTTTTAGTTTAATAATACGCCCAGTTAGAACATATATCATGAATTCTTCCCATCTTCACGTTCTTTGTGATTTCCATTTGATATTGATTGACTTGACTTGACCCGAAGGAAAATTTTGCAAAATTAAAAAGATCCCTGATTTTCAGACTTTACTTTATCAACAGTGCAGCTTTGGATAATTTTGCTGGACGGCAAAAAACAAGCACACAAAAGAAAAGGGGAAATGTCATGTATTTGATACTGATTTGACTAAGGAAATGGTTCGCTATGTTATCAATTTGTTATTTAGCTGTCGGCTTTGTTTTTTTTTTTTTCTTTTTGGAATCACATCATATGACATAAAGATTAAAAATGCGACAAGGCAGTGATCGAGATTGCATCTGATACATAGGTTCAATTTACATTACCATTCATATAATTCAAGGACAACATGTCCGGAAATTGGTACAAATAAGAGTACCATTCACTTATACTCTCTATGAATTTTTTATGGATCATCCGTCGAGCTTTTTAAGCTAAAATAAATTTTAAAAAGAGTGAATAAAAAATGGAGGTAAAATGAAATTTTAAGTTTCCTTCCTTAACAATGGATATTGTCCCAAATTGGAAGAGGATGGATTTTTGATGGGTATATATATAATTGCTTTTCTTTTAGTTCTTAAAGACGTAATCCGAAGGCAATCCTCGTGCCATAGTTGTCGTTCGCTCAGCTTCGACTTCGAATTTGGTGAAATGATTGATTGATTAATTTTTTGGACTAAATTTATTTATTAATAGTAATATTAACGTAATATTACTAAATATGCAAGTTTGTAACGGAAAATGTGTTACGTAACTGACCTCTCTTTGTTTGAACTCAACGGTTGGGGCTACAAATAAGTTGTATATTATCTCAGATTTTTCACACGAATTTCTATATTGTTTTAACTACTAAGAAAGTAACATTAAGTGTGATTTGCTACTGATCTTTGTGTTCGCTGAAACACTGGAGTTTGAGGTACCACAATACCAGTGTATAATTCATTCTATCCTGTGAGGAAATAATTCATAACCTTGGGTACTAGGAGGGGATTCAATTTCTTAAGAAAACACTGTGAATTCAGTGGGCTCAAATTAAATTATGTTTCATTTACATTTCTATTTATATGTTATTTTATCTGAATTATTTTACAAATGCATTTTAATAACATTATCTATGTTGCATCATCTATCACCAAAATGACTTGTGCCAAATGTCTTCTTGACACCTAACTAGCTAGCTAGCTGAATAACAATGTAATGCCAACCCCCACACACTAACAAATAACGTTACTTGCTTAAACTATGATAAGATTTTTGGTGTCCCCTTTATCACGATAGAAACACCCTTATCTAATTTGATTGCTTTTCTTGGAAATTAATGACAAAAGTATATTCCTGATTATGGCTAATCCGGTGTTTGTTTAACAACTTTTTAATACACATTGAATTTGCATGCACAATGTGCAATCCTAAGCTTTACTTTGTTTCTTTTGGTTAAAAGTGGAAAGTGTTGTTACGGTTTGACTCAATAGATGTATGTCTTAAAAAGGTATGGTTTATGCAATCTAGTATAGGATACGTTGAAGGGAAGAAACTATCAAAGTGTTAGTTACAGCATATGGAGTTCGTGCGTAATTCAATATTAGGTCCAGGTACCTTGAATATTGATCGAGAAGCTAATGCAAATTTCAGCAGCCAGAAACTTACTATTTCTTTTTTTTTAAAATTCTCTTCCACTTTGATTCTCTTTGTTGGAGCCAAAGCTCCTTTGATGACTGGAACCCATAATTCAGGAGTTGTAGATGAGAAGTGCTGATCATTGGAGCAACTTCTTTTGTCGCAGCCAGACAATCGATGAGAATTAAACATTAATATTCATGACCGGTTTTCTAAATTAGTCAAAACTTCCGCCAACTAAAACCATACCACATAGGCAATCTTCTCCTACATGGAGCTGTGAAATAATAAAAAATAAGGTAGCTGGTATAATTTCCGACATCATCAAACTCTGTACTCAAAGTTGTAGCTTAACACTTTTCTCTTTCTATTTTTAAAAATGTATCCAAAGCCACATTGATGATTTGACCATACTTTTTTTTGTATGTGTGGTTAACAAGGTGTAATGTATTATATTGTGCCTCTTATGGTAGTAATCGATTGGTATTATTGCATGTCATTCTACCTTTGGTTTTATGTTTAGATAATTATTTATTTGATTTATCCCGGATTTACTAACATTGTTTTGTTTTCCCCACTAAGTGGGATTATACTGGGTTGTTGTTGTTGTTGTTGTTACTAACATTGTTTTGTTTTGTTTTGTTTTGTTTGTTGATTTTCTCTCTCTTTTTCTGAGCCGAGGGTCGGCCGGAAACAGCCTCTCTACCCTTTCGGGTAGGGGTAAGGCCTGTGTACGTATTACCCTCCCCAGACCCCACTTTGTGGGAACATACTGGGTAGTTGTTGTTGTTGTTGTTGGTTAACAAGGTGTCTAATGTTATATTGATAAAAAAGTATAAAGGAATTCTTTTAAACTAATAAAAACAGCCTCTAGCGTATTACTGGGTGTCAAATTACCACATTACAGCAACTAGATTGAAGGAATTACAGAGAGTTGTTGAGAGAGGAAGCGAGAAGGAAGATGAAGATTAAGTTATTCATTGAAGAATGTTCGATATCACTGTTACATCCAAGTAACCGACTCATTTAACCAATATTAAAAATATCTCTCTAACTCTTTTAACTCCTAACGTTTACAAACTACACTTTAGTCCCCTTACTCTTAAGTAAGCTAAGCAACACAAAACTCCCCCTCAAGATGGAGAGTGGAAAACATCCAACACCCCCAGCTTGCACATAAGAAACTGGTGTTGTGTAGTGCCTAAAGCTTTAGTCATCATATCTGCAACTTGTTCCTTTGTTGATATATGTTCTGCCGCAATCAACCCACTCTTGAGCTTTTCTCTCACAAAATGGCAATCTATCTCTATGTGTTTAGTCATTTCACAATAGATAGGATTGGCAACAATCTGTAGGGCTATTTTGCTATCACAAACCAATTTTACAGGTTTTTGAATCTCAATCCCAAGCTTTGTCATCAATCATGTAAGCCAAACTAATTGAGATACCACAGCTAACATGCTCCTGTACTCAACTTCTGCTCACAGTTTGTTGCTTTTTTGACTTCCATGAGAGCAAAGAATCACCCATCTTCACCACATATCGTGTAACAGACCTTCTTGTGTTTGGGCAGGCTACCCAATCTGAGTCACAATAGGCTATCACTTGTTCAATACGTTCCCTTTTCAGCAGTATTCCCTTTCCTCAACATCCCTTAATATATTTAACTCTTAGTGCTGCCTCTAGGTGTGATTGCTTTGGATGCTGCATGAACTGACTCAGCATTTGAACAGTGAAGCATATGTCTGGCCTTGTGATGGTCAGATATATTAGCTTTCTTATAAGCTTCTGATATCCTTTTATGTCCTGTAACACTACATCTTCAGTTGCTCCTACTTGTTTGTCATAGTCCATTGTGGTAAGATTTTGGTTCTGTTCAAGTGGAGAACTTGCAGATTTTTCTCCACTCAATCCAACTTCAGAGATCAGACTAAGGGCATACTTCCTTTGATTAAGAAGAACCCCCTTTGATGATCTCATGATCTCTATACCTAGGAAGTATTTCAACTCCCCTAGATCCTTCACCTTAAAATTCAAGTGTAATGTCTCTTTTGATGCATGTATCATTACTTCAGAATTTTCTATGATCAATAGGTCATCAACATGGACCAGTATATTCATTATATCTGCACCACTCTTCTTGGTGAATAGTGAGTGGTCATAGACACTCTGCAGAAATCCAGCCTTTGTCAAGGCATCTGTTAGCTTAATGTTCCAAAACTTTGATCTCATTTTTCATAGCTTCAACCCATCTGACATCTTGTGAAGCTTTTGAGAATGACTCTGGTTCTACCTCCATTAAGATTGCTGCCACATATGACTGATAAGTATTTGGAAGATGGTCATATGACACATAGTGAGATATAGGATAAAAAATATGAGTGACAGAGTTTCCAGTGTAGTAATCCTTTAGCCAAATAGTAGGTTTAGCCCCTCTAGCTGATCTTCTAAGTGGAACTGGTGATGTAGGCTGAACTATGGGAAGACCCGCACCATGTTCAAGCTGAGACAGTTGGGCATTAAGAGGTTCTGGCGGAGCTTGTGGCATGTGATTTGGTTGTTCTTCTTGTATCATATTTCCTAGTGCAAGTATAGAAGTCTCAGACTCAGATTCTGGAATGGTTACATGTTCTTGGGAGGATGCAACTTGGTTAGATTAATCAGATGGGATTCCCCTGTCATTTCTCTCAGTAGTTTTAGTTGTAGTTATTGTGTCAAGAAGGAAGAGATCATCATAATCCATGTGATTGTGATCAGCTTTAAAAGGAAACACTTTCTCTCCAAAATTGACATCTCTACTGACTAGGAGGGTGTTACTATCTAAATCAAGCAGTTTGTAGCCCTTTTGAGTTTCTGAATACCCTAAGAAAACTATTCTCCTTGCTCTTGCAGCAAATTTGTCACCTCTAGGTAATGTGCTTACATAGCACAAACAACCAAACACCCTCAAATGATCCACTTTTGGTGGCTTCTTATACATCAGTTCAAATGGAGACTTTCCTTTCAAGATATCAGAAGGCAGCTTGTTGATCAAGTACACAGTTGTTTTCGCACAGTCTCCCAAAAACCTTACTGGTATTTCACTTTAAAATCTTAAAGCCCTTGCTACCTCTAGAATGTGTCTATGTTTTCTCTCCACAATCCCATTTTGTTGTGTAGTATATGGACAACTACTTTGATGCACAATTCCTAGAGAAACACATAACTCATTGCACTGAGTGCTGAAAAACTCAGTTCCACTATCTCATCTTATAGTTTTAATCATACTGTTGAACCAATTTCTTACCAAGGCAAAAAGTCTTTTAACATTACTATTACTTCACTCTTTGAGTGCAACAGACAAATCCAAGTATATCGACTGAAATCATCAAATATTGTCACAAAATAATACTTTCTATCATAGGTTAGGATCTTATATGGGCCCCATACATCAGCATGACAAGTTGAAAAATACTATCTGACTTACTACTACTATTTGGAAACTTGAGTCTGCTTTGTTTAGCTAGTGGACATGCCTCACATAGCTTGTACCAGTCTGTGTCAACTTTATTCTTTAAGTCTTCTAGTTGTTGTAAAGTACTTGTTGGTGCATCTCCTAACCTTTGATGCCACAGTTTTGTATCTTCAGTTTTCCTTGTTGAACTCTTAGCTGCAAACACCCCTTCCCTTCTCTACCAATTCTCAGTACCTTGCCATTGTAAAGCCCCTGAAACACACAGAAATCAGAGTAAAATGCAGCCCAAGCAGCATAATTCTTTTGTTAGCGTAGACACTGAAAGTAAGTTGAATTTAAAGTCTGGCACATGCCATACATTTGTTATCTTTTGGTCTCCCAGGATGTGAGCATCTCCTGAGTGTGTGATTTTTGGCTTATCTCCTGTATGTATCTCCACTCCATAATAAATTCCTTTCTCAATTTTCTTAAGATTTTCTAACACTTCCGTGCAGAAAGCTATGTGATGTGATGCACCTGTATCTATTATCTAATCGTACACTTTGCTGTTAGACCCATTAGACAATAGTGATACTATACATGCCATGTTTGATGAACGTGTTGTAGCAATGGATTCTTCTCCAATAGAGGATTTAGTCAGTATATTCACTAAATGTTTGTAGTGTTCCTCTGTCATGAAGTTTCCTGGCATCTGCATTTTTATGTCTGATTCTCCCTCTGCGTTTACATTGTTAGCATAAGGTTTGTATCCACCTGATTGCCCCTTCTTTTTGCTTTAAAAATCGGTTGGATAGCCTATGATTTTATAGCAATTCTCCTTTAAATGGCCTTTATACCCACAGTGTTCACAGGTCATCCCATGTTTTTTTTCCTTTGAACATTTGTCCCCTACCTACAAACATAGTCATGGGATCCTTGTTTGTTTCAAATAATCTCAATGCTCTTTGACTTTCCTTTTATATTGCAGCTGAGTATGCCCGGTTTAAAGTAAAAACAAGCCTCCTCTGAAGAATGTTGCTCCTGATTTGGCTATAGCTCTCATTTAGTCCCACGAGGAATTGCAATAACCTCTGCCTCACCAAGTGATCAACATACGGTCTTGATTATTCACAATCACACGAAGGTAAAGGTGCTAATATGTCCAGTTCATCCCACAGATCATTCATCTTGGAAAAATAGGAGGTAAATAAATCAGTACCTTGTCTAAGTGTCGCAATCTCTGTCCAAAGTTGATAAATTCTGGTAAAATTTTCCTTGTCAAATCTTTCTTTGAACTCATCCCAAACCTTCCTTGCATTCGCAGCATACATAATACTCGGTACTAATTTTCTAGATATTGTGCTACTTAGCCATGAAAGTACCACCGCGTTACATCTATCCCATTGTGTAGCTAGCTCTCATGTGTATGAGCTCTTAAAGCAGCTTCCATCCACAAACCCTAACTTGTTCTTCACCAGGAGTGCAACTTTTATTTCCCTACTCCACAACGCATAGTTTTCGATATCAATGATCTTCCAGGCATATCAGAATCACAAAGGAAAAAAGGATGATTTTGAGGTAATCGATCGACCTCATTTTATTTTATTGTTGAGCTTCAATTTCTGGAGTAAGCTTCAGATCTACACAATTAAAGTGACCGCCGCTCTGATACCATGTCAAATTACCACATTACAACAACTAGATTGAAGGAATTACAGAGAGTTGTTGAGAGAGGAAGAGAGAAAGAAGATGAAGATTAAGTTCTTCATTGAAGAATGTTCGTTATCACTGTTACATCCAAGTAACCAACTCACTTAACCAATACTAAAAATATCTCTCTTACTCTTTTAACTCCTAACTTATACAAACTACACTTTAGTCCCCTAACTCTTAAGTAAGCTAAGAAACACAATACTGGGCAATTAAAAGAAGTAAACAAGCCCTCAATCAATAAAGTTACTGGGTTTTGTTTTTACCCATTCTGGACAACGTTAGAATTGTCTAATGTTTACTCATATAATAGTCGGTTTGCTAAATAGTAGAATGTGATTTAACATTTACCATTGTGTACAGGTAAAATCAGGAGTAAAGTTTTTTTCCGATTCCTTAACAAAGGAATAAAGGCTAAATACGACTCGAAGTGATTATTATTGAGGCCAGGATCCCCTCGTATTGAAACCCGGGAGGAGTGAATGATGTATCTAAGATTGGACAACGTGAGTTGATGGACCTAGAACAAATATAGCTTCTGGACCTCGGAGGACTCGGTGAACGATTATACATGAGGAGCATGGGGCCGTTATTCGCCCTCAATCGGATAATACGGCGCGAACCCTATTCAATATCAACTGCAGATCAACATTTACCGAGAAAATAATATTTTTACCTTTTTTAGACTTGTACTAGGACTGAAATTCTCCTAATATATAAAAGAGAAGGTTTTCTTTATTCTGACACATTGTCACATGCAAATCAAAGTAATAAAAGTTTGCTTTTATCCTCTAACTATTGTTTCTTATCTTCACTCGCGACCGATCTTGAATGGAGGCTCCACCGAGGGTGAATTCTACTCTTCAATCTAAGATCAGGCTTGGTTATTACATTGCGATTGGTTTGATCGTTTATTTTATCTTTAATTCATTTATTTATTGTTTTTATTTTGTTCATAGCTCTTCATATATATATATATATGTGTGTGTGTGTGTGTGTGTGTGTGTATATTTGGCTATATATATATATGTGTGTGTGTGTGTGTGTGTGTGTGTGTGTGTGTATATTTGGCTCCGAATCGAGGGCAGAACAATTGTTAAGCTCAGACCCGAGCCCAGACCTAACCCCGCAACAGATTTGGTTATTTATTTTACCTTTAATTCGCTTATCTAACATTATTGATCATTTATTTTGTCTTTAATTCATTTATTTGACTTCGGCCTTTCTGGTCGGCTCTGTGATTTTTAATGTTGAAACAGCGGGTATCGGGAGTACTTCATCGACTTCAAACATCTCCTTTGCAGCCGACTACTCTCCGTACACTATCTTGATCACTCCCGATATAGGGAACTTCAATGCCTGGTACAAGATCAAAGGTACCACCCTCATGTTGCAAACCCATGGTCTTCTGAATAGAGAGCTATATCTCATATCCCCTTCAATTACATAGAAATTTGTTTCCTGGATGGTCCTCGCAATGTTCACCAGTACGGTTATCTCCCCTTTAGTGGGTTCGCATGTCATGTTAAATCCGTTCAACATCCACACTGCCCGCATAATTTGGTCCGTTAAACCTAACTCTCTACTACCCTCGATCTATTGATGTTGGTTGAGCTACCTGGATCAATCAACATTCGCTTAACTCGTGATTTAAACATATATTACCAGTGCATCATTATGCAGTTGTACGATGCCTTCGACATCCTCATCGTTGAACGAAATGGTTCCCTCTAGAATATAATCTTTGGTTCATTTTTTCCTTGTAATGGTCACTTTTAGTGCACTTTATCATTGGCTCCTGGGGGACATCAACCCCTTCAATGATCATGTTGATGACGTGATGAGGTTCTTCTTATCAGTCTATTTTTGGAGTCCTTGTTCCGAAAGTGATTTTTTGCTCGATCACTCAAAAATTCCCTGAGATGCCCGTTATTGAATAACGGGCCACTTTTTCTCTTAATTGTCGACAGTCCTCGATCCTGTGGCCATGAGTGCCATGATACTTGCACATCAAGTTAGGGTATCTCTGTGTAGGGTCAGACTATAATGGCCGAGGCCACTTGGTATCCTTGATGCACCTGATGGCATATACGATGCTGGCAGCATCAACATTGAAATTATATTCTGATAACCTTGGTGCTCCCAGGCCCCGAGTGGCTTATCAAAATTGTGTTTGCTCATCAATCCCCGGATTTTTTGACATCTATTGCTCCTCTTTGCATTCCTTGTAGGTGACGCCCAGATCCGTTACCTCTTATATCTTCGCTATACAATTGGTATCCATCTTTACGATATCAATTCATGATCAATAACTTTCCTAGACCTGTCGTTGGCTCTGATGGGATAAACAAACCCAGAAGGGGCCCCGAGCTAATTGTCCTCGGCTCTAATTTTTGGTTGGCACCTGTTATAGGCGTTAACCCAAGTTACCAGTGGGTACTCTACCGAATTTTAGTTTATCTATTGTGAAGCCAAGGACCTTCGGGAGTTAAGTCCTTGAGTGAATTCCTGAACGACCCAATCATCCGGGTCGAAGGCAAGTCCATCTGTTCCATTTGAAACCTTGATACGAACTCCCTGAGAACTTCGTTGTCTCTTTGATTTACGTTCAAAAGATCTTATTATCTTGTCTTGACCTTGATGGTCGTGGCATGTGCTTTTACAAAAGCATCTGCAAGCACAACAGCATATCATTGCTCATTTTGATTGAGTTTCTTCTAACTTCTTCAGCAAAACTAACTCGATTTCATCATCCTCCAAGTTGTTCCCCTTAATGGCAGACGTGTAGGAGGTCACATGCTAATTTGGATCTGTGGTTCTATAAATTTTAGAATATTGGGCATACAAAACTTTTTCGAGATTGGCTACAGTGCCGCGCTAGGAGGAAACGGCATTTAGACAAATTTCTTGGAGTCTAAGCCTTTTAATATATGGGGGGCTCCTTGGATTTGATCGACCATATAGTTATAGGTCTCAATGCTTTTTGCCATTGGCCTCAATTTTCTTCTCCCTCATTCCACTCATTTTGTCAATTCCTCAAGCATCTTCATTATTTTGGGGTTGGTCTCAGGCTCAGCTTCATCCGCTTTCCTAGTGTTATGCTCACTTCTTCGGGTACTCCCCTGGAACTGTTCAGGCTCGACCCTACAAGGAGTGTGGCCTTGATTGTGTACATGTGCTATCGCTGCCTATTAAGCCTACAACATTTCTAAGATTAGTCGCAAGCTTATCCAATCACATCCTCCTTCCAGTGTTTCTCGAACCGTTACTCGTGGGCCTCTACGAACGTTGTTATCAGGTTTAGTTGGCATGAGGGCATCGACAGCGACTTGTGAACGTCAATTGGATCAATGTCTGGGACTCCATTACGATCAATGGGGGGTACCCACTGTCACACCTCCCTTTTTACTACCCCAACATGCGTAAGGTGTATAAATACACATGTAGGGTATACCCCGACGCTCAATTACCCGAGACGGATAAAATAACGTAAGGGAAGGAGTTTTTCCATTTAAAGGACAATCGGTTCGGGATTTTATTAGAGATTAATCAGAGTCGCCACTTGGGAATGACAATGGTGTCCCAAGTCACCGGTTAATCCCGAATCCGAGGAATTTTGACTCTTATAAATGTCCGCGAAGCAGAGGTCCGGATAAGGAACTCTGTTAACCCGGGAGAAGGTGTTAGGCACTCCCGGATTCCGTGGTTTTAGCACGGTCGCTCCACTGTCGTTCTTGACTTTCGTTTGACTCAATTAGGTTTTAACAACATGATGTGCTTTTACGTTTAAATATTATTTTTAGGAATTTGCGGTATCGCGAAAACACGCCTCAAGTCATACCGCAACCAGTACGCCTATGACCTTTGGTGTATTTCGGCTTTACCGAGATTTGGATTTGAGTCGCACCAAGTGCACACTCATTCATAGGAAGATATATTAAAACCGTGCCCTAAAATAATGTCTATCGGCTTTTAAATATTTTGGGAGAAGCTATGGAATTGGCTATTAGCTTTCCCGGATCTATTTGTGTTTATATCATTACTAAATGGGAGCCCCGGTGTTATTCGGGCGAGGCTCGTCCCAATTTTAATTTTTAAAGTCCGGTCCTATTTGGTTCAACTACATTTTTGCTACATTGTTTTTCCCTTACTCGTTTTGTAACATTCCAGGCCCGTCGAATTTTGTTATTGGGCCTGGGTTTTCGGCTTAGTACCAGATGTGTCCCAGCAGTCTTCAGATTTGTATTTGGGGCGGCCCGGTCGAATAAAACCATAGTTCAGGCCCACGATATATTTGGACCCAAACCAAATGAATTTGCAGAAAACAGAAACAGTATGATAATACACATAATTAAGAGGTAAAAACTTTGAACATTTTATTAATCAGAGAAAGAAGATATTCAATACATGAAACACTAGCTTTAAACTTAATAACTATACACAAGGATTTTAGCCAGCTACTTTTAACTTTTTAAACTAACCAACGAAGTTCATACTAATTCTGGGTAGACATATTGATTGAGGATTAAGTCTAAATGTCAACATTATTTCTAAATTAACCGCTCATTAAGGATTATACTACTGACTACTTTCACTTTCATTTCGGTTGAATTGACACTGATAGCTTTTAAACTACGAAATCAATAACTGTATGAAATGAGATCTATAGTTTATAACTTACTAATGGGCACCGATATTAATACACTAAGTGGCTGTGAAATGTACACTGGGATTTTATCACTGGATTTCTACCGTTTGCTTCTATTTTGTATCACATTACTCATTCACAAGTGAGTTGATTGAATCTGATTTTTTAACGTGATTCCTATTTCACTAAATGATAAGTGATCTACAATCATGCTATTATTACACTACTGATTTCTTCATGAAGTTCGTTATCAGATTATTAATATTGCAGGTTATTACTAATTAACTTATGTTTTAAGTTTTCCTAATTAATCTAAGTGACAGGCTATTTACACTATATTATTACTATACTACTGCTAGTACTACATTATTACAGTGTTTTTGTGTTCACTTTCTGTTTTTCAACTACTAAATACTACTACAATTAAGCTATTAATTAAAGAATACAAATGACAGGACGAGCTAAAACAGGAACTTCATTCCATTAATGCATCTCAACAATACAGCTTCATTGAACAGGGTGTGTACCTGATTCAGCAAAAAGAACCAATGAGTTCTAGGGGAGAGGAGCAAGTAAGTATAGCAGATTTTGAACAAGGCAATGCAACAGTAGAGTGGAGATCCAGATGGGTAGAACAACACAGCAACACAGCAACAAGGAAACCCAGAGATTAACAAGCTAACGAACCCAGCAATCAGCGAAAAATCAGCAGACTCTCACTCGAAAACACCAGAAACACTATTGCTAAATTGCTATGTTTTTACTCTTAAGTTGATGAATTCCGGATTGCTAATGTTGGAAACCCAGGTATATTTCTTATACTACTCTCAGAATTCGAACTTCAAATATTAGCTCAGGTTGTTCTCCAATGGAACCCCCTTTTCAGCCCCTTTTAAGAGATATTTATAGCTAACCTTTAGGGCCGAATACTTGGGGAGGAAGTATGGGATTAATCCCACTTCCCCCCTCCTAAAATTATCCATTCTACACTTTAGTCCATATTTCAGTTACCAGAAACCCTTCCAGCATGTGCTGGAAGGTTCTAAAGATTCTCTTTTATGGCCTTTTACTAGTATGACCTTAGGGGTTTGAGATTTTTACAGATTTCCCATTTTTAGGAGACCATTATACCCCTAAATCTCTGCAAAATTGCAGAAATCGGGAGCATGAATGTCCCTATTACCCTCCTAAGTTCTTACTAGTTACTATTTTACCTTTTCAATACCCAATTGTGCCCCTAAGAGCACTGCTGATTTACCAGCTTGCCTAGGGCAGATTTTAGCTAGTTTTGAACCTATTTAACTAATAGCCAGCCCTGGCATTAGTATTTAAGGGCTGGCCATTTTTATTTTTAAGAACTATTTCAAATTTTAGCCACTTTTAAACTAATTCCAGTCAATTAAAACCAATTTATTCTTAATTAAAGTTAATTGCAGGCATAGCCTGCTTTATTGTTATGTTTAAACTATTTAAAATTTAGCCAGTCTCAAGTTGAGACTTAGCTTGGGCTATTAAAGCCATATACTGAACAGCTAGGCCCAAAACCTTTACAGGTTTGGCCACTTTGCTGTTCAGGGCTCAATATAGAGCCTGGGCTAGTCTGCATTTGCAGACATAGCCCTTTGCACAACCAGCCACTGTTAAACAGTGAGCTGTGTGTTAGGGCTCACGGAATTGGTCAACCCTTTGCAAGGTTGACCATTCTTAGGCCAATTATTTAACTAACAACCTATTTATGTTCATTTTCAGTTTATACCTATTTAAAAACTAACCACTTTCATAGAACCTAATGCTAACAGCTATAACCAATTCACCTAGGGTTCAAACAGTGTTAATCAAACACTTACACTCAACCAAAACCAGTAAAACTAAATCGGTTTCAACATGGATTGCATATTAGGACACATAAGATCAAACAAAATGTAATAATCAACCAAAACTCAGAGAAGGCAATTGATATGGTTGAATTTCAGTTGATTAATTCACATTATCTAATTTTATGAGGCAAAGTATGAATTCATGTTAATTAAGACCTAATAACTACCGGTTCAAGTCACATGAAAGTTTGAACAACTCAGAATCACCAAAGGTTCAGGGCACAAACACATATAAGCATAGATTATCATGAAACAGTCAACATGGTTCAACTAACCTAAGCAGGGTAATCAGATTTCATTTTTAAGTGCTACCCTAGCTTGATATATGCATGTTAAGAGTGGGGATGAAGAATAGGAAAGCCATGAAGAAGCAAAGAATAACATCCCTAAATCTAGCACAAGTGCATGACAAATGAGATGAAGATGATGACAAGAAGAACATGGAGAAACAGTGAAAAGAGAAACCTAAGTCTATCATATGAGGGTGACATGAAGAGAAACAGACCCCAAATTGGCATACTCATTCATCAAATAAAACCTATGAGAGGTGATATGACAAGAATACTGGACTTGCACTAAAAATGAACACAAATAAGACCACCAGAATGTGAGCAAAGAAGTGAACCCCAGATTAAACACAGGATAACTTGATATAAGAGATGAACAGAGATAGCCAAGCTTTTACCAAGACTAAACATTCGAAGATACAGAAAGAGAAACAGTCGAGATACTGCAAGCCAACAAAAGTAATCTAATGCAAAGCTGAGTGACAATTAAACATAGTATCAGAATCAAAAACATGCAAGATGACAGAAGGACTACTGAAAATTAACAAGATGAAGTATTCTAATACTAACTAAGGTTATCCAAGTCAAGTCTTCAAAAATAGAGAAACAGATTCAAACAAACCAGATAAAACTTAATAACAATGACTAAACGATTAGGCATGTAAGGCATCATGAAGAGAAGAGCAATCATGCTTGTAAACCCACCAGATTAAGAGACAATATACACAGAAGATAGATAGGTATTTTAACTCACAGGAACAGAACACAACGAATCAGGATGAGCATGAGAATAAACAAGATAGAGAATATTAACACTAACATGCTCAGAAACAGAATAGTAAGAAAAGATAGGCATAATGAAATAAAAAGGATAAACAAGCAACAGAGCAATCACCAAGTATAAATCCTAAGCTATTAGCAAGAATAAACCCTAAACTATCACGTGAAATCAAAAATCAGAGAAGAGCATCTAAACACATGCAGAAATAGCAAACAAACAACAAAAAAAATAAAGCAGAGAGAAAGCATATAAGGGTCAGGGACTTAGCTTGCGGGGCCTGTCCCCCGAGCTTCCTATTCCCTTTTCTTTTCTTTTTTTTAATCTCTCAGACCCTCCCAGACCTTTCTTCTTGTTTCCTTTTCTTATTCTTTTCCAGATCTTTTTTTTCAATCTTTTCTGATTCTTCTTCCAAGGCTTAAAGACGCAGCCTTTTTTTTAAGATTTGAGTTGCAGGGGGGTGTTCAGGAGTGTAAAAGGGTGGATCTTGGGGTGGTTTTGATTTGGGGGTCACCGGAGTTAGGTTTCCGGTGACCTTATTTTGGATATTTGAGGCGACACGGGAAGATTCGAGGGTAGCCAGTGGTATGGTTGGGTAGATCTAGTAGAGAGGAATAGAACGGCATTGGTTTCATGTGGTTCTTCATACTTTGGGTGGTCACCGGTGTAACTCCGGTGACCGGGACTTTGAAGAACGGGGTATTTTTTCTGGGGTTTTGGGGTATTATGAAACGAAGAAGAAGGAGAAGAAGAGGGGAGTAGTAAGAGGAGCCGGCGACAACCGTAGGAGTGGTGGCCACCATGGCCGCTGAGGATGAAGATTATGAAGAAGATGAGAGATACAGGGGCGGCTAGGTTAAGAATTTGGCAAAAATGGCAACAATTTTCGGACATAAGCCTTATATAGGCCATATGTCCAAGGTAATCTCAACCGTTCATTGAAGGGAGATCGACGGCTCTGGTGCACGTTACTCAAACGACACCGTTTTGTCATTAATGAGACCAAAAATGTCTCGCCCGTTGGATCATCAAACAAACGGCTCAGATTGACTCCCAATTATTCAATTATACCAATAATTCACCTAATATTCTTGACCGTTGGATATATCAAAATGGACGGCCGAGATCAAGACGATTAGAAGACCAGGCGGGCCGTCCATTTGGGCCAATACATCTGGGCCTTTTAATTCAAATCAAATGGCCCAATCTTATTACACACATGCTATTTTTGCATTTTTCTGATTTTAATGATTTTTATGTATTTTCTTTCATACTTTTTTTTTTCTTTTTCTTTTATGAAAAATTATAAATCCTAATTTACTAATTACTCTAATTTTTTAATATTTTTTGCAATTTTTCTGCTATTTTTTCTTTATTTTTTCCTATTTAAACTATTTTGCTAATTTCCTAATTAACTAAACTAACAAATTAATTACTACTATTTTTTTTGATTTTTTCTAATTTTTACTTATTCAAACACACAAAAATATAACTAATTTCAAACAAAGCAAGTAATTGCACTCAAAAAACATTTTATTTTAATTTTGGAATTTAAAGGCTTAGTGCAAAAATCATGTGCTCACACCCACCAAGTTGTTTTTTTCGCCATAATGGCAGGCTCAGCCTCAACATTCAAGTGAGCAAACTGAGAGTTTGACATCTTCAAGCAAACCTGAAACTAGAAACTTAAAGAACAAGCGTAAAATAGAGTGTATTATGGAAATTTTATCAAATTACCATGATTATCCTTAGCCCCACGGTGGACGCCAAACTGTTTACTCTTAGAAATGGATAACAATTGAATTTAGATGCAGTTTTAAGGATATGTGGATCGATTCAATACAAGCGATCAATAACGTTAGATAAGCGAATTAAAGGTAAAATAAATAACCAAACCAGTTGTGGTGTTAGGTCTAGGCTCGGGTCTGAGCTTAACAATTGTTTTGCCCTCGATTCGGGGCCAAATATATATGAAGAGCTATGAACAAAAATAAGAACATTTGAATAGCTTAAAAGTAGAGAAAACATGTCTATACTGCCTTGATATGCGTTCTACCATGTGTTTCTTGAATAAAAATCACTCCCTTTATATAGTATGAGAGTTTCATCCCTAGTATAACTCTACGAAAGGTAAAAAGATCTTCTTTTTTGTTAATTACTGATTTGCTGCCGATACAGGCGGAGATCCTAAGCCGTGATATCCGGTTGAGCACGGATATTACGGCCCTTCGCTAGTCCAGTGCAACCGTTTGGTAATGCTTTCCGAGGTCTTGAAATTCGAAACGGATTTGGGGGCGTCGCCTCGATGGCTGTGGTGTTAAGCGCTTCGCTCGGGCCCTAGTACGAGAAGTTCCTAGCTCTGATTTCATGTAATTATGTCCTTGCTTTGTTTGCCTCTCGATAATTAAAGTATTTATCGTCCGCGGTTTTACCCGTATACACGTATAAAGAAGGAAAACCAACCAGGCTATCAAATATTACTGAAAAATCGAAATCTTGTGTTACTGGAATCAGAGTATAGGGTCAGAAACACGAGATTCGAAACGCGTTTTAAACAGCCAACAAGCAAAAAACTTTACTCTACACATCATTCGTAGTCACTGCGGTATTGGTACGGTGTAATAATGAAAATATATTTCTTCTAGCCAAACGACATCAATAGTTCAGTCTGTACATGTGATTAAGAAAAAGAAAGAGTAGATAATTTGCATAGATTGAATGTTACGTAATCAAAGTGAAGCCCAACGTATAGGACTGATTCGTAAACAGCAATAATTAGACGAAAAGAATGTCACAGTTAAGCAGGATCCTGGCTTAACGATGCAGTGATTACCACTTCAAGGAATAAAGTTAACAGTAAACAAGATTATCCAAATTTAATAATGGTACATGCCATACCGAAAGGGAAACATAAAATTAGGGACCACATAATTGGTCTCTTAAGTAAGAACTAAGTAAGAAAATTAATGGTGTGTCTGTTCTTTTATGCTGTCGGGTTGAATTTATGGATGGTAGATCTATTTTACACAAGCTAGCTAGCCAGTTCCATTAGTGATGGCTCTTATGTTTTGCTCGTGCAACAAGATCTTCTACAAACGTGCTGTGCATTATAATTATAGGTCTAACATGGTATGAGATTTCCTTTGAGCAACTTGTACTTCACGTGCTTGCGTAATTTTGTCATTTACGTAATTGAAAATTTGCATGGGAGACTATGAACCTTTCCTTCTTTCCTGCTTCTTTCCTCTCCCCTAATCCTCAATTTTTCGTTTAAGTTTAATTTTCATATACTAACAATGTATTTTATAAGATTGAAAGTGTACAATAATCTTTGCATTATCAACTTGAAAAAAAATGTTAATTGCTTGATAGTATAATTAGTGTATATACTAGTATTGTTCTTTACAATTTTACTTTATGGGTGTTGTATTGGAGCCTGTTTCCCTCGAACTGGACAAATAATATCTATATATTTTGTTTTAGATTTTTCAAAACTTGGATGTGCTAAGTAAAAGCCTCTGGATAATAATAATAATAATAATAATAATAATAATAATAATAATAATAGAGAAGTACTTAATTAAGTTGTTTTAATTTGAAGATGAGGGCGCATCGGAATAATAATTATTTTTACAGATTAGACTATATACCTTTATCAAGTTACACGATTTTATGCATTGGGTACTACTATAAGAATATGATGAAGGTGTAATTTTAATGAGTCAAATCATGACTACAGTAGTGAACTATGATCAGTCCATCCAAGATCTCTTTTTCAGAGTCGAACAATTTCTCTATGTAGTGATGCTGCACAAAGGTGATTCCACTTGTCGACCTTTATTAATTCAGGTTCACATTGAAAAAATTGAAAGTAGCTTGTTTTTAGAGGGTATAGAATCTTGACATGCATTCTACAAAGTGTATTATATTTGAGCACGAACTACAAGAAGAAATTGGCAGTCTAATAATCACCTTCTCTGACAATTAGCACCCACTACTAATTTCATTTGACGTACGTTTCATTTATCATGATTCATCCAAGTTTCTACTACAAAAATAAACGTGTACTACATTAAAGAATCAAATTTTCAGTAGTATTATATGAGTTGTTGGAGTTGAAAAAGATTATGAGTTGTTGGAGTTGAAAAAGATTAAGAGGGGCTCGAGTAAGATCATATAATACGTTTTGACTTTTCGTACTTCTTAAAATAAAATAAGAATAGTGAGGTTGATGCCCTTGCTAACTCAGGATCGTCGGTCGAGGACGATAAGCTCAACTCGGAGGTAGTCGTACAACTCATGATCTTGGTAGTGGAAGAAGGTCATGTCAAGATAAACTCAATGAGCCTATATATATGAGACCGGAGAAACAAACATATAGAATATCTGAAGACCAAAGAACTGCCCTCAGATCCAAAAGAATTGAGGGCCCTGCGCAGTGGCGGAGGCAAGATATATACTAAGGGTGTTCAAAAAAATTTAGATTGCAACTCACGGGAACCGAACCTGCAATCTTCTACACATTTCGAACACCCTTAACCACTGAGCCAAATATTTGCCTTGTGTCAAGGGTGTTCAAAACATAATATATAGAGTTAAAAAATAGATTTTGCCTTATATACACAGTTAATTTTTCGGCGAAGGGTGTTCGAGTGAACACCCTTGCGCCCCCTGCCTCCACCCCTGGCCCTGCGTATGAAGGCAACCCGATTTAGTTTGTTCGAAGACGGAACGTAACCCTGCTTAATTAGAATAAAAATCGATGGCCTGCTCGTGAAATGTCTAGGACTAGAAGATACCGAGTACGAAATCCATGAAGGCGCGTGTGAAAATCATGCAGGCGCCGAATTATTGGTTCAAAAAATAACCAGAGTCGGATACTACTGGATCGATATGGAAAAAGACGCAAAGGAGTTCGTAGGAAAATGTGATGCATGTCAAAGACATGCTCCTTTGATTCATCAACCCGGGGAGCTGCTGTACTTGGTTTTGTCACCATGGTCGTTCATGAAGTGGGGAATGGACATTGTTGGCCCCTTTCCATGGTCACCCGATGAGGCTCAATTTATATTGTTTATGACTAACTATTTTTCTAAGTGGGTGGAAGCCTAGGCATACGAGAACGTCAAGGAGAAGGAAGTCATTGATTTCATTTAGGACCACATCATATGTCGGCCAAGATCGTGTGCGACAATGGTAAACAATTCATCGACAGCAAAGTAAGCAAGTTACTCGAAGACCATAATATCTAAAGGATCCTATTAATACCCTATCACCCTAGTGGGAACAGACAAGAAGAATCGACCAACAAAACCACACTCCAGAATCACAAAAAGAGTTTAACAAACGCCAAAGGAAAATGGAATGAAATCTTGCCCGAAGTCCTATAGGCTTACCGTATGACCTCGAAGACTAGTACCGCGGCTACCCCATTCTTTCTAGTTTACAGCGTTGAAGCTCTAATACCGGTCGAAGTCGGAGAACCAAGTCTCAGGTTCTGATATGCAACCAAGGAATCAAACGACGAGGCCATGAATACAAGCATGGAGCTATTAGATAAAAGGCATGAAGATGCCCTTATCCAATTGTCCACCCAAAAAATAGCGAATCAAGAGGTATTACAATCATAGATCTAACCTTCTACATTTCAATGTCGGGGACTTGGATTTAAGGAAGGTCACGCTAAGTACCTAGAACCCAAACGAAGGGAAGTTGACACAACTAGGAGGTCCTTATCAAATTATCAGAGACACTCGTAAGGGATCGTACAAATTTGGAACAATGAAAGGAAAGCAACAACCGAACAACTAGAACATAACTCACTCGAAGCGTTATTACTGCTAAGGTATGACTCCGTACATTCCATTTACTTATTTGCATATTGAACTAACACTTGCAGGCAACCGTTGAATAATGACATGAATTTTTGGCCTGAAAGCATGCATTGCACTATTTTTCCCTTCTACCGGTTTAGTCCCAAATGGGTTTTCCGGTAAGGTTTTTAATGAAGCAACAGTAAATTATGCTAACTTAGAATTGAATGTTAGTTATGAAATGTTATAGAAGATCATGACATCAGTATTTGAGGCCTCTCTACGATCGACCCCAAACAATGGAGGGAATTACACTCGGATAACAACTTTTCAAGAAAAACAACTTTGTGATGGAATGGTCTCGACTCGATCGGGGATTTACTGTAAGGGCCATATAGTCAAATGAATCACGCCTACATAGAGTGCTTGATCCCTGACAAATCTTGTACACGTGTAACTATTACGCATAAGATTAAAAAGAAGTCTCTTCATTGTGGATAAATATCTTGTCCCTTAAATGTTTTCTTTTTTCTTAAAGAATTTCCTACATCCGATCCCTTAAATGCATCGAGCCCAACGGCCGCCTTAACCCGAGTTCAAACAATCACACCCACTCAGGGACTGGCATCCAAAGACAAACTCGGATGGTCCAGGCTATAAGAGCTTGAGGGAACAAGACATAATAGGTAGCCTCGAGGAACAAGACGTAATAGGTAGCGCTCGAACCTTAAAGGCTACGACTATCCCCATTGGGTGATGGATATCTTAGGCAAGCCTGGATAACAAGGACTAATAAGCCCACTGGGTAACACCTGAACTAAAAATGCTACATCCACTTTAAAATGGCTTGGAGACGTCCGAAACCCATAATAAAAAATATGGCCTACAAAATATCTTTACCGGTTATAAAGGCTACCCTCGACAAACTATAATCTAAAAAATTATGTACTTTGGTAAACGTTTCCAGTTATACAGACCCCCTAAAATAAGTTAAACAAAATAATGTTGAAGGAAAGGCTTGATCGAACCGACGAACATGATATATGCTAAGGCATTTCAATCTTTGTAAACTTCTTAGCCTCAACCTTGAACCCTTTAGCATTTGCAATTTCGACCGACAAATAGAAACCCTGAGCATGAACCTCCTCGAGGGCCTCCCTTCGGGAATGCAGCTTCTTATAATCAACAATGTCTTTCAAGTAATCTTGGTCCGCCTCTACATCAGTTCTATACTTGGCCACCATCTCGTCGGCATCAACCTTGGTTATTTCAGCCATAGACTTGGCCGCTTTAAGCTCCTTATCGAGGGTCTCCCGATTGGAAATAATCGAACCCAATTTTTTAAATTCCTCGGTATTCAACAACTATGTATCAGCCTTCACCCCCATCATTCGAAGTTGAGCCTCTGCTAAGGCCAATTACGCCTGGGAAGTTTCCTTTTCCGAGGCCAAACGATCCATTTTTCCTTTCCACTCCTCAGCCTTGACTTTAACATCGATCTCGGCCCAAAGTTGGTCAATTCGATCGATCCTCTTTGTACCTGCCGGTTTGATAATTAGTCACCGAGTCTAGCTCATCGTTACTAACCTCAAATACTTTTATCTGTTCCACCAGGTCGGCATGTTCCTTTTGAGTCCCATCCAAATCGGCCCAAAGACTCTTAGCCTCTTACTCTTATTGCTCATTGAGAAGTTTGTGCATGTCTTTCTTCTCAGTAAGCAATTTTGTTCTGGCCTTGAGGAGGCTCAACTCTTCTCGATATATGAGGAAGGTCTCATGATGAAGCACCGAGTCCTGCAAATATAAGGAGAAGTATTAAAATCACTAAGTAACCAAAGCTGGAAAATGAAAAGGCTTGGTAACACCTTACCCAATTCAGCGCATGCTGTGTATCGTTGAACATGCATAAGGAATCCACCTCGTTCATCTTTTTCTGGTTTTCTTCACTCACCAGGCATCGAAGGTAACAAGCTATCCCAACAGATGCGGAAAAGACTCGGGCATCCTCTGGAATGAAAATAATGATTGACCACTTCTCACAAAAATTGGCACTCAAAGAAGGGAATCACTTGACCAGTCTCGGGCTCGAACTAGATCAACCTGCACCCGAGGGTAGACTATTCCATGGTACTTCTTGATGTTTTAAGCGTCAATACCACACAAGAGGAGGGTGATTTTTGTGGTACACAATATTCGCAAAAGAAGAACCTCGTTCTTCTAGGTGTTCCAACTACTACTTTTTGCGAAATAATAAACACTAAAAATAAAGAATACAAAGATTATTACGAGGAAACATCTGGCTCAAAAAAAGGTGAAAAAACCATGACCTACTACTCAACAGAATTTTTCCAAACTTCCACTAAAATCACTCAGCTAAAACAACATTTATAAAAACTCTTTGTAAACCTAAGGATTAACTCTAATCCCGTTGTGGCACACAACCTCAACTGTTGCGACAACTTCAAGTTAACTCTAACTTGAACACTCTACGTACCTAATACAATTGGTTCTATGAAAGCTGAAAGGTGCAATGTAAGATCACTTACTACAATTGAACTAGAATAAAAGATATACACTAGGAATTAGTTCTTCTATATCATTCAAGTAGCTTCAGGAGTGCACACTCAAATCACACATAAATTGCTTGCAAAACCGTCTTGCTCTTTTGCTCTCAATTTAGGTTTAACTTCTCCTTAGGTTCATTGCATGTAAAAGAAAATAACACTGATATTTAATGGGTTAGTAATTAGAGTTTGATTGGGATTCAATTACTGCTCTTCTATCGTAAAAGAGTTCATGATGATCTCAAACTCTAACACTATCTTCATCCTGGATTGTGTTTTCTTTATGTAAGGAGTCTTTCTCTACTTATCTAATATGCAACCTTTTCGATCAGATTGGGAGATATTACTGCTCGATCAATTAGAATTATCTCCTTCACGTACGTCTCACATGTACATATAGATCATGACTTTGCTTCATAAGATGGACCTAGTCCATGCCTGGGTTCTTTTTTCAATCTTCAAAACTTTATCTATTCTTGGGCCAACACTTCTAAGTCACCCAATTCTATGACATCCTCTGTGGCGGTAGAGTCCATGCTATCAAAAACGCTTTTGAGGGGATCATCCACTCCATGGACCCCATAATTCGATCTCTTCTTCATCGTTTGAGGCTCCATGAATATCGAGTTAGTGTACGAAGTCGATCCCGTTATGTCAATCACACCAGGTGGGGAAAATTCGGCGTCTAGAGGGTTCCCTACCCCCATTGTTGCATCAGCCTCTTGTATTTATGAGGGATTGGCCTATGTTGTTCCCTCTTTGGATTACACCCATTTCTCCGGGGCAGATGGCTCTCGAGCCACTAAAATTTCATCCTCCTCGGACTCGTCTTTGAGCCGGTGGAGTAAGCTCGAGTCAAGCACTCGAGAGATGGAGGTTTCCTTTAGCTTGCAGGCAGGCCTCCTTCTCGGATTCTTTTTCTATGAGATTGGAGAGCTCAGAGTCCTCCTTTTGTTTTCTCTGGCTTGCCGCCAGAGTAGGAGACTCAACGGGCAAGTCCTAGTCTCTAATCGGAGGCCTAAGCTATACATCCTTATGAAAACCTAAGAAAGAAGATAAAGGAAATAAGAACTTGATAGGCAAAGGAGAGGCTTGACACGAGCTGATCGGGAAAAGGATCTTACCATAGGAACGGGCCCCCCAATGACCCTTTGATACTTCGCTCCACAAATGCTCGGAGTAGGGGATCCGGGAAACGATATCCTCGACCCACTCCTTGAGTCAAAAAACAACATTTAGAACCCGAGAAACAGTTGCACTACCACAAACGCCAATAATAAAAAGAGAAGTAAACGTAAAATCAACATTCAAAGGAAAGTTCCACTTATGTCTTGTATTCCACTTCACGGGGAATGTCATGCATTCTTTCGGGATCAGGTCCGAGGTTCTCACTCACACAAAACGGCTTTACCATCCTCGATCCTAATCCTCATCGATACTATAGAATGGGGCCTTACTGGCCCGACACATGAGCTTTATCAGTCCCCATTGGAATAGTCGGGGACTATACAGACAAAGTAGGTAATCTATGGTGAACCGATATCCATCAATTTTGCTCATGAAGAACCGGAGGAGGATCCCGATCCCGATCCTCCATATTGAAGGATGGATCTGACCGAATCAAACTTTATACCTTTTGTAGAAATCTACGATGACTGGTTCCATCGATCCCATGTAAAGAGATAAGTGTAAACGCTCAAGTATCTCTCGACATGGGTGGTAATGGCCTCCGCGGGGCCGGGGACCATACAATTTTGCTGGACCAGTTACAATCTATCCAGACCATTGGGAGGATCTCTTCGATAATCAACTAGATGTATCTCGAGAAGTCTTCGCACCAACTCGGTACGAAAGAAGCTTTTTTCAACCTTAAAATCGTTATTTTTCGAGCACCCCCACCCCCCGATAATGAATATTTTCGAAGAAGGTTTAGCCACTGGCTCATCAACTGTAACGTTTGAGGTCGTCGCTTTGGCCCTAGTTACGGGCCAGAAAGTTGAGGATTTTTTTTTTCTGGCGAACGATTTTGGAAGTCTTTGCCATTTTTTTAAAAATGAAGGAAAAATATAGGAAGAGAGTAAGTTGAAGGAGTTCACTTGTTGGATCGAGATGGAGATGTACAAAAGTTCTTGCGAAGGATCCCAAATAAATCGGAGTATAATTGCTAGAAAGAATTGAAATTTCAAAGATACGAGGGTAGAAGGTTTGGATGTAAAGTTAAAATGAACAAAGGATGAAGCATTTATAGTATTTGAGTGGCATTTCGCATCCAAAAATGGCCGACCCACGACTAAGATGCATTTAATTCCACTAAGACTTACCTCGCAAGACATTTCATTTATTTTGTCATTTCTGTCACGGAGTATCGAAGCAAGAATCAGAAGCTCATGTTGTTTCTTGTCGTTTACTCTCAGAAAAATGAGGTGACTATCTGTATAAGATCAAAATCGAGCTCGTATACAACACGGTAGGCTAAGCTCGAAGCATGGAAATAAAGGGCTGAAGATCAACATCAAATCCCACCAGGCTAGAATCCGGGGGCAAAACGCCTGCCATCAATAATATCGAGGTCGTTATCCCGAAATCGATCCTAGCATCGAACGAGCTCGAAGTAACATTATTAGCATAGCTAAAAGAAGGGAAAAATATTCTTGACCGGTCGGATGTTACGGCGGAAATCTCGCCACGTATCAGTAAGGAACTCGCAATTAGTAAATCTAGAGATTTTTTACCTTTTATAGAATTGTACTCAAAGCAGGACTCCTCTACTATATAAAGGAGGTTTGCAATTCATAAAAGACGTTGTAACACATATTCCAAGATAATATATTATTATTTCTTCTTTAAGCTCTTATTCTTTTGTATCTTGATACCGATCGAAGTGCATCCAGTTTGAGTGTGACTAACCTTCCAAGACTATAATTGTTTAATTCGTATGGTTTGAATTTGTATTATCATTATTTATTTCAATTGTAACTTAATTTATCATTTTTTTTCAAGTTAATCCGCATATTCGTAAAATCGTTTACAAATTCAATTGTTATACAATTTGAGCGTAAAGAATACTTTATTATGGCTTATTGACAAATTGTTTAATGTGATTATATTACCTTTATTGTATTTTGGTACCATGCCATGACTCATCTCATATTTTATGTTATTTTCTTGATATCTTACTAGGATTAAATAAATTTTTGGAGTACAAATGTTATGTTTTGTGCTATGAAGAATTTATTAATAAAACCCAAGAAATTGAGAAAAATCGTGATTAAAAGCTTGGCTTTCATTGATTTATTTTGGTCTTTATATTTAATAACCCAACACAATTAATTTCGTTTGAAAATCAAAATCCCGAACTAACCCGACCTCAATGGCGGAGCCACGTACATTCAAGGGGTGTCACACCCCTTTGCCAAAAATTTATATAAATACGTAAAAAAAAGTTATGTAGTTGAAGACTTCCTTAATTTCATGTATATTTACTATTTCATATATTTTGATACCACTTAGTACTTGTTCCGCCGTTGTTTGGCCTACTTACACCCTTACTTAGAAGCAAGGAGTTCAATTGATACCCTTACCCTTCCTCAAAAAATGTACTTATTGATACATATACTATATCATAAGCCAAGAATAATAAATGCATGATAAATATAAAGATTGAACCTCCCCAGCTAACTTGATCAGCAATTTCAACTTGCTTCCAAATATACTGAAACACCCCGAGCCTCTGGAGTCATAACTCGAATATAAATAAAAGTTCAAAGAACACTACACAGACATATTCAAGGTTTTTAAACACGAAATAAATAAATAAATAAATAAATATGTAACATAAGCAGGAGAAGAAACAGTTGAAAGCTGGAATAATGGGGGACAAGATAGAAGAGCAGGGATTTGAGGGAGAGAGGACAATTTTCAATGGGCTTGTCAACTTAAACATTACACATTCACGTCTTTTGATTTTATATTTTATTAGCAATAGTGCTTGATTATTAAATATAAATATAAAAATAGAACTCCTAGTTCTCGAGATGTTAAAAATTAATATAATGACAATAAAGAAAAATATCTCCAAAGAGGCGATCGAAGTCAGCGGTCAAAGATTTGCATTACTGTCTTTGTCTCCCTCTTCAACCTACAAACACTAGTATTGAAATATTAATTAAATGAAGAGTGTAAGTATTCTCAAATCTCAATACATACATTCTTTTCCTATATTTCTCCTCTTTGTTTGTAAACATTCCCATAAAATCCTCGGCTCACATACTCCAGTCCCAACACCAACCACTAAGCGCTCCATCTGCCTCGCGGTTCTACCTTCCTTGCTTCGCCCGCCCATTTCTACTTTACTATTCAATCCCTACTTAAAAATAACCTAAAAAATAAAACATAAATAACCTAAATGGCTAAATCGGTTTTGGAATATTTAATATATTATAAAATGACAAGTCATTTATGACTTTATTTTCTTACACATTACTACTACGATTAGTCAAATATTATAAAAATGTATAAATTTAACACTATAGGAACAATTTTATTAATTTATGTTCTTGTGTTTTAAAGCAACAACAAATAAATGCATATAAATTTTTTTATCAAAGTTTTCTTCAAACTACATATTTTTTTCTAACTGTAGGAAAAATATCTATTACAATTTGGATTATTCGAAGTGCTAATTTAGTAGTATATGGTTTTGTTTTATGTCTCCACCTAATGTCCATCAGATCAGTTGACTTGTCTTTAAGGATGGACAAACTGCAACCGTCCACATTAGTCAGCTATTTGACTAGTCAATACATGGCGACAACTATTTGGACACTTGGCGACCAGGTGTGGATGACCTGTCCAAACAAATTAAGCACTATTGCAAGGTGGAAAGTTGTTGTTTCTTGATTGCTTGCTTTGATATGTCTAACTCTGTTACATTAATTCATTCATTTATGAATAATAAGTTAACACAAGGAAGGAAGACCAAATTAAAAAAATAAATAAATGGATAGATTAGAAGTAAGGCAGTTGCAACTTTCGGCGTTGAAGTGATTATCTGGCTCTCTCTTTTTCTTATACTTACCACCATGTTGACTTGTTCCAATTTCTTTATGAGTATTTTATTTTTATTGGATAAATAAAAGCAGCAGGAGTAGTTTTTAAATTACTATTTCGTTTTGTTGTGAGGGATTTTGGGGCTTTTCACCAATAATTGGTGCAAGAGTCTTGATATTTGTAAAGTGTTTAGGGAATATTCACAAAATCACCAATGGAGTTGCTTCGTATGACCCCAGATAACGTATGAAAACCCTAATTATTATGACTTGCATGAGTTTTACATTGGTTCTGCTGCTTTTCCAAGCCCTAACTTCGTCAAATGTTACGAAAGTTTCTTTTTAATTATAGAATAATACTTGCTTTATGAACTCAAGAAACTTGTTTTGATAAGTCATGGTAAAATTGACAACCACAAATTTAATGGATAATAACAAAGAATTTGACTAATGAGGTGAAGCAAAACTGAAACAAGCAACACCGAAAAGTTTAAGAATCTAGCGCCGTATAGAGTAGTTTTATTTTTCTTTCCATTTTCTTTTTCAAAGTGACGGCAACAACCAAAAGAAAAACTGCTGCCCGAATTTTATGTTTAGGTTTAAAATTTTGTGAAACCAATAAGAAAAGGAAACATCAGAATTAAGTCCCTAACTAAAAGACAATTACTAATAACTAGGTATCATTGTTTATACTTGATTTAATTTAATTCTTACGACGAAGTTTAATCACCAATGACTCAACTAGAGTCGAAACTGGTGTATCTACATTGAACTTTTTTGTTTTATTTTATATTAATAGACTAAATCAACAATATTTTTGTTTTCCAGACGCCTGCTTTCCTCAGTTAACACGAATATTGTTTACGATGTTCAAATAATGTTCACATTAATTTATACATTATTCTAGTTCTTGCTCCCTTATGTTGGAGGGTTATTATACAAGACTTTTCAGTCTAATTAATTTTGCTTGCCGGTGCCAGTCTTTAACTAACTTACCAATTTGAAATTGAGTTTTCGAAAGCACATATACCCCACGTTTTAAATTGTTTTCTTTTTATGGTATACATATCATTGATTAATACCAATACGAGTCCATGAGTATTTCTAAGGAAAAAGAACAATCAATGGGTCTAGTGGTGCATAAATAATTATATGGTTAAGAAGCATGTAATTGATTGTTATGCTCTAAATAATAATACAAAACTGTACTTATATATGTGGTAACTAGTGAGTTATATGGAATTGTAGAATTCCCTATTAAGGGAGAAAACAAAAAAGAAAAGTTATCTGCTGTAAAAAGAAAATTAAAATATAATGTAAAGTGCTAATATTAGTAGTACTAAACTACGTGAAGGGAGAAGAAAGTGGTGTTTTAATGAGAAACTAGTATCCCACAAAAGCATTTAGCCAATGACTCCTATTCCTACACGTGTCAAACATCTGACGTGGGAACCAGCTGTCAAGTGGCACACAGTACATTCCTAATACCGCACGTGTCTTCTGTCCAGCTGTTATCGCCACCTTGGACGGGAAGCTCACATCCGTACAAGGACATTAATTAATTAATAACCCAAATTGACAAGTGATTAGCAACGAAGAAGATCACGTAGCTGTATTTCGGTCAAAAATAAGAAGGAAAAAATGTTCAGATAATTTGTAAAAAATCAGCAAGGTTTTGCACCATTTTTTACTTATTACTTTATCCGTCCCAATTTATATGAACTTATTTTTTTTTTGTCCTTTCCAAAAAAACAAAAATCTTTTCTAAATTTACACTCCTTTCCGTCCAAAATAAGTGATTTTTTAGTTTTTTTCTTGTGGTCTAAAATAAGTGATTTTTTCAGATTTCAAGAGTGAATTAATTATTTTTTCTCACATTATCCTTGGAGTAAATAATGTTAGAATATGTGTTAGGAGTGTTTTTGTCAGATAGTAAATGTTAATATGGTCAATTCTATTATTAATTAATACTAAAAGGTGATTTCTTAATCAGTGTGAAACATACAAAAAATTACTTATTTTGGACCGAAGGAGTAACAATTTAGTTTAAACTTATAACTCTACCCTTAATGAGTAATTTTTATAATCATACAAATACTCTGGACCCCACTTGAACTTGTTTAGAATGACAAATTTCAAAAGTCTTTATTTTTTTCTTAAATTTTGTGCTCAGTTAAAAAAGTTCACATAAATTGAAACGGAGTGAGTAGTAATATAGAGTATTACTTTATGATAGTAAGCAAACCAAATATGTATGTATTTCTTTTTGTTATGAATCGAATTCTATTTAGAGTGAATGTCTATTTTGTGGAGAGTTTTACTTTGTCACTAAGTTACATTTCTCCTATAAATAGAGGGTTCTATTCCATTGTAATTCATCCCAAAATTCAATAAGAATTCTCTCTCCCAACATTTCTCTGCAATATTGTTCTTCTTCTTTTATTATCTCATAACACGTTATCAGCACGAGACTCTAACCAATTGAGTAGAAGCTTTGGGATTGCTCATAATGATTGTCAATTGCTCCATGAACTTCCTTCATGATTAAATTTTAGATTTAAGGTAAGTATTTTACTTTTCTCTTTCAAATTCTTGACATTCTATTATTCGATTTTAAATACAAGCAAAGACGACAAATTTTGATTACAACTCTAATGGAGTTTGTAAGAAATTATAACCACCTAAAGTGGTAAAATTTTCTATGCCTTGTCATGATCAAATTCACATATGATTATGAGCACAAGAAGTGAAAACTCGTCCCATTGAATTTGCTTCATTCTCATTCCCTTTAGAGAATGTGATAGCAGTATGTAATAAGTCTGAAAGAAGACAAAATTATTACTATGAATGTATCAATGGATGTAGACGTGGATATAGACGAAATTATAATCGTCATCATTTGTGGTAATGAGAACTATAAGGATTCTCAAAATAATTTTTCACTCTGTGAAAAATATTCCTCATCGATTTGACATGAGATTTTATAAAGCACATATAGATGATTATGGTCCATTCATGATGTAAATGTGACAACATTTGATTTATGAATACATATTCATTCTTCAAAGAATATGAACGTGCTAGTGGTAGTGAATATACCGCACTTATCTCTAAAAGGAGGTTTGAGATGATATAAGAAAATAATATCATTATTATGGCATGAATGACCATTGGTCATGCACCTATTGTACGCCAACATATTTTGGCATTGTGATTATTAAAAGTCAACGATAATGCAAGAAACAGATCTTGGTAATTATTTTGACCATGGCCATAATGGTATAACTTTCTCTTTAAAAGAGATATTCACCATATAGGTGTTGATGATTATGTGGTACTACCAATTAATTGAGAGCTCTGGAAGAGCCAATTACCACTATTTTGGAGAAACACAATTGATTACCAACAAGGTATTGTGTTGTAGTAAGTCTCAAAGAAGCATATTCAGTTTCCAAAGTATTCGCGAAAGCGGTTGATTATATTGAGACTATAAATAAAGGAAAGATTTAATATCTTCTATTACTACAACTTGTAGCGGGATAATATGTATGTAAAAAGCTACCCGCTTTATCTCTAATTTGTAATACATAAACAAAAGAATACCACAATGAAGTGGATATTTTATTGATATAAAACTCATATCATAATAAACTTGGAGTTTATTCATAATTGCACACATCATGGTGTAAATCTGAAATTTATCAATATTGATAATTTGTTTAGTTGGCATAATGATTTACCCATATCAAGTTAAGTATGATGTGTAAAAATAAAGAGAATTCACATGGGTAAATATTAAAGAACTAGAAAGTTCTTTACGAATTCTTTTATGTGCATATTCTCATTAATTAATATACCAACTAAAAATGGGATTGAATACCATGAATGCTGGAAATATCAAAGGTGAATATGAGCTCATTTATCCGCCATGTATACCACATAAGATGCATCTATTAGATGGTTACATGTGCAATTATTATTAACCTGCAACCTGGCCGGTGTGTGCGAGGTAACTTGCTCAATAATTTAATTTAGAGCATATTCCAGATTTTTTATTCAAGAAGTTTATCTTGATAAGTTGGTTTACATCACAACTGGTTTAGCAAAATGGTTTATTGAGTGCCTCCACTTGATAGCTAAACAATTGCTTATGAGAACAAAGTTTTGTATATCAATTTGATATAGGTTATATTCGAAAGTATATTATTTTCTTCCCTCACAAGTGGTTTAGGGTTATGAACCAAATAATTTCATCTTATTATTATTGATGTGCAGTGTATATTTTGATTAACACCATAACGCACAAAGATGAGTTAACAAAGTTGAGCAAACAAGTTAGTTTTTCTAACATGAGGGGGAGACATGATAGACAGTTGAGAAAAGTTACGGGGAATAAATTATCGTTTCTGCATCTATATCCTCGAATAAAAAAATATGAACTTGAAGTTCATAAAAGCATAATTCATGTGTAATTTATTGCAAAGCATGCCAAACGCATTTGCTGACCAAATAAAGTAACTATATTTTCATTGCAAATACTCATATTAAGTCCTAGAAGGACAAAGTCTATGGTAAGCTTAAAGCGTATAGACAATCGGTTTCAAATAAACTTCTTGATAAAGAAGATGAGCAAATGATCAAAATGATCATAGTAAATGAGGCAAGTGATCCAGAAGATCACATGACATAACACTTTGTAATATCTCATGAGAGATTCAGGTACCTGAATATATGAATGAAGAGATCTCTATGTTATGTCATTATGAAAATAAATTGAAACTGATATAAAATCTTTGTCGACGTCAACCTTCAAGAAGCTAGTGAACAAGATTGAGATGTGAAGGCTCAAGGATGTGAATTGATGCTCTCATCAGGGGGAGTTAATGTGCATTGCACTTTTTTTCCCTTACAAGGTTTTGTCCCACTGGGTTTTCCTTGCAAGGTTTTTAATGAGGCAACCAAAATGTGTATTGTAGATATGTGTACTCTTTTTCCTTCTCTAGAATTTTTTTTCCCATTGGGTTTTATTTTAGTTAAGGTTTTAATGAGGCACATTATCATTGAATAGACATTCAAGGGGGAGTGTTATGAATCGAATTCTATTTAGAGTGAATGTTTATCTTGTGGAAAGTTTTACTTTGTTACTAAGTCATATTTCTCCTATAAATAAAGAATTCTATTCCATTGTAATTCATCATAAAATTCAATAAGAATTTTCTCTCCCAACTTTTCTCTGCAATATTATTCTTTTTCTTTTATTATTTCATAACACTTTTAAAATTGTTTGATTTATGTCTATCGATAATATCTGTTTAACCCGTTATGAAAAACTATCTTCTTAATGTAATACGTATAATTTAAATTCAATATCAAAGGGGGGAGGTAAAAGACTTTAAATTCAATATCAAAGGGGGAGGTAAAAGACGAACTGCCGTTAAAGAAAGGAACAAGAGTAGAAGCAAGCCAGAAAGAGAGACTATTTCTTGTGGCGAAAAACTCATACTCATCCATTTATTTCCTAACAAAATTCCAGGTTCTCCTTGTACGAAATACGACAAGCATACCCTGTGCTAAGGCTCTAGATTTTAGAACGACAATTTAAAATGGGAATAATTGGGTTCATATATATATATATATATATATATATATATATATATATATATATAATAAATTAATAAATATATTATTTGAGTAAAGCTACTGAATTTATCCAAACCAAAATCCGTGCTTTTAGCTCCGCTCTTGATTATCTTATGTACATAAAAAATAATCTTAAACGCATACAAATAATATAATTTTCGACTAAAAAAGTTCGAATAAACCCATGCATACGAAGAAATTTCGGATAAACCCCTTGCGAAATGGGGCAAAAAAAGGGAGGAAATTTCTGTTTAGTGAATGAAGGTCAAAATAACAAGCAGGGTTATTATGTTGGGAAGCTTTTTGATATATATATATATATATATATATATATATATATATATATATATATATATATATACAAGTTAAATTCTTTTTTATTATCATTTCCCGTCCAGCAACGCGAAAAGATAATTTGGCAATCCAAATTGACAGAAAGAGCCATATATATTTAGTATATTGGCAAGAATAGGTCTATGTCTAAATGAGGTATAGTGCAGAAAGTTATAACTGAGGGGATAAGATGAGGCAAATAATTTTTCTAAAAGAAAAGCCAGATTTTAGCAGTAATAACACATGTTTATCTTCAACCCGTACAATTGAAATTGGAACACGGATAAGGCGTCCGGAAGTTGTACAATAAAAATCCAAAAAGGCTTGTTTGGGTATTAAAGGACAAAAACGTCTACACAAATGACAATTAGAGACCTTAATTAGGTGCAATAAACATCATTAGATGAATCTTAAATAAGTTGTCTTAAGTCGCAATTATCGTAACCACAGATATTAGGCATGAAAGTTGTATGCCTTTGCTAGTCACAAAAGCATGTTTTCAACTTTCCAAAGGCAAATTGACAGAAAAGCCCATGTATATATCAAGAATTAACCCCAAATCCTATCTAGTCACCAAAAAAAAAATAATAATAATAATAATTAGATTTTGGTACAGTATTTGTTTCTCTACACTTTTAAGCGATACAGAAATTGGACCACAGACGACAAGCCACCTTCAACCAAACATCCTCTATATAAAGCCCCCTTCTACAATGAACTACACCCACACCAGAAAATCATATTTCTTTCTCCTTTGTAACAAACTCTCTTCTCACCCATTCCATACTCTCTGTCTCATACATACACTGACGTGATTCATAAACACAGTTGTTCGAGAAACATGCCTGAGGCACCAAAATCAGCTGAATACAGTGTTGTTGCAGAAAACAACAAGAAAGTTCTTCAGTTCATTGAGGAGGTGACAACCAACGCCGATGAGGTCCAAAAGAGTGTTCTTGCCGAAATTCTCTCTCAAAATGCCCATGTTGAATACTTGCATCGCCATGATCTTAATGGTCATACTGACCGAGAAACCTTCAAGAGAACCATGCCTGTTATCACCTACGAGGATATTCAGTCTGATATTACTCGTATTGCCAATGGTGATAAATCTCCTATCCTCTGCTCTCAACCCATCTCTGAGTTCTTGACAAGGTTTGTTCTTTTCTTTTCTTTTTGGATGAAAAATGTGCATCCTTATCTCAATAGTATAAAGGTGTACAAAGTACTAAAACTCATCAAAAGAATAACTCACTTTTTCTTGATTTTGTCCTTACTGCATGTATTTGGTATTTCTAGATAGTGTTTGCTAAATGGTAATTTTGAATATGCAGTTCCGGGACATCTGGAGGGGAAAGGAAACTGATGCCAACCATTGAAGAGGAGCTTGAGAGGAGATCAAAGCTCTACAGCCTTCTAATGCCGGTGATGAGCCAATTTGTTCCAGACCTTGAAAAAGGCAAAGGAATGTACTTTTTGTTCATAAAATCTGAGGCTAAGACACCAGGGGGATTACCAGCTCGTCCTGTATTAACAAGTTATTATAAGAGCCCCCATTTCAAGAACAGGCGTCCTGACCCTTACACAAACTATACCAGCCCAAATGAAACCATTCTCTGTTCAGATTCCTACCAAAGTATGTATTCCCAAATGCTTTGTGGCCTCTGCCAAAACAAAGATGTCCTCCGTGTTGGGGCTGTGTTTGCCTCAGGCTTTATCCGTGCTATCCGATTCTTGGAGAAGCACTGGCCTCTTCTTTGTCACGATATCAGAACTGGAACCATTAACTCTCAAATTACTGATCCTTCAGTGAGAGAGGCGGTGATGAAAATTCTTAAACCTGATAATAAGTTAGCTGATTTTATTGAAGTTGAATGCAGCAAAAATTCATGGCAAGGGATTATCACTAGGTTGTGGCCTAATACTAAGTATATTGATGTTATTGTGACTGGAACTATGTCACAGTACATACCCACTCTTGATTACTACAGCAATGGCCTCCCTCTTGTTTGCACCATGTATGCTTCCTCGGAATGCTACTTTGGTGTCAACCTTAATCCCCTTTGCAAGCCCAGTGAAGTTGCTTACACACTTATTCCTACCATGGGTTATTTTGAGTTCTTGCCTGTTCACAGAAATAATGGTGTCACTAATTCAATCTCTATGCCTAAATCACTTAATGAGAAAGAACAGCAAGAATTGGTCGATTTAGTTGATGTCAAGATTGGCCAGGAGTACGAGCTTGTTGTCACCACATATGCTGGTAAATTTCAAATTAAATATACTGTATGAATTTTTCTTGGCAATTTATTAAGACATGTTTGCTAATGGCTTTCTTTTTACAAAAATCCATTTCAGGACTCTACAGGTATAGGGTGGGTGATGTGCTTCGTGTTGCTGGATTTAAGAACAACGCTCCTCAATTCAACTTTATCTGCCGGAAAAATGTGGTGTTAAGCATTGATTCAGACAAGACAGATGAAGTAGAGCTACAAAATGCGGTGAAAAATGCAGTGAGCCATCTGATGCCATTTGATGCACATGTGACTGAGTACACTAGCTACGCTGATACAACCACAATTCCAGGGCACTATGTCCTATTCTGGGAGCTGAATGTCAATGGCTCAACTCCAGTTCCTCCATCAGTCTTTGAAGATTGTTGTCTCACTATTGAGGAGTCCCTAAACAGTGTTTATCGCCAGGGTCGTGCATCAGACAAATCCATTGGCCCATTGGAAATCAAGATTGTGGAAAATGGTACTTTTGACAAGCTTATGGACTATGCCATTAGTTTAGGTGCTTCAATAAACCAGTACAAGACACCGCGTTGTGTCAAATTTGCACCCATTGTTGAGCTTTTGAATTCAAGAGTGGTATCTAGTTACTTCAGCCCCAAATGCCCAAAATGGGTTCCAGGCCTCAAGCAATGGAACAACATGAACTGAATGGCTAAGCCTCGGATTTCTCTGTTAGGAAAGGAATGCACTGAGGATCATTTTAGTGCTAAGATCATCCTGCTTAGGTTGACCCAAACCAATTTTATGGGTTTTTTTTTTTACTTTTTAAGTAAATTCGGTATTAAGGCTTTGTAGAATTTAACTTGTCCTTTATTATGGTAGAAACTTGAAATTAGCCATGTACAAAAACAGCAGTTCCCTATTTTAAAAAAGCTTCTACCTTTTGTTAAATTACAACCTTTCATGGCGACAGCTGCCTTTTCTCTCGTTGCAAATTGAGCACACATTTTATGGGAATTAATTGTTTTCTTATTTAAGGGCAGGAATCCTGCCCACTGAACTCTCATGATCCCACGTCCCAAAACGATAGTACATAACTGCAGAGAAAAGCTAACTTTGTTTAACTTTTCCATTCTTTATTTATCATAATCCAAACGCACTACCATTACTAATATCATAGCATTATTTTCAGGGAAAAGTGAACCAACTTTGTGTCACTTATAATGCAGCTACCACTTAAATTTAATCCTCGTGAAACTAAACTAAAAGATTAAAGGCTACATATCTCCAACTTATCTCCAATCAATTTCTTCCATAAAAGTGGATCGATTGACGTAAAGCTCAGTGTAGAAAAAATAAGAACTTAGGGACCAGATAAAAGAGAGATATTTGACTAATAACCAAGCTTCTCTACATTTGCCAAAATGACTTTTGATTTAAAAAAAAACATATGGGAAGAAAATAGATAATCATATTGACAAACTTATAATGTTATGCAGAAATCAATAGTGACTTAACTTATTTTGCATTAGAATATTACTATTAAAAAATAAGAGCAAATTCATTAACAAGTTCCCAAGTACTAACTAACACCTCAATTTTGTTTGGTGCTATATCATCCTTTGCGCTAGGGGCAGAGTTATCCATATCCAAAAGGGGGTATATTTACACCCATTTATTATATATATACACACTCATTGTGTTTGACTTCTTTATGTGTTTAGTTCATCATAATTTAAATTTTCTTATAGGCTATAGTTGGTTTCACCAAGTCTTGTGAGCTTTTTTCCTCCTCTAAGTTTGGTATTACAAGTTACAAAAATAACAAACATATCAGTATATTCTTATTGGTAAGTGTTTGCACATACTTTAGGAATACAAAATAAAGTATGAATTATGGACAAATCATAGCAAAGCTTAATAATTCATGGACCAACCGAAAGGAATGATAATAAAGACTCAAGATTAGGAGAAGAAACATTAA
>JASVEL010003327.1:0-27797 GCA_032618575.1 Nicotiana noctiflora
CATAACGGCCTTCACGAGCGAAGCCTTCAAGAGGACCTTCTGACCAATCATGAATGATACATCGCGCAACTTTGCCTCACCAGGACTCTTCTGCCTGGACTTAGTTGTTCGGAGCCTCTCCTGAATCAACTTTACCTTATCCAAGGCATCCTGAACCAAATTTGTACCAAGCAACGTTGTCTCACCAGGCTCAAACCACCTGATAGGAGAATGATAACGCCGACCATATAATACCTTATACGGGGCCATCTCTATGCTGGACTGATAGCTGTTACTATATGCAAATTCTGCCAAGGGTAAGAGCTGATCCCACTGCCCTCCAAAGTCAATCACACATGCTCTAAGAATATCCTCTAATATTTGAATTGTCCGCTCCGACTGCCCGTCGGTCTGAGGATGGAATGCCATGTTAAGCTCTACGTGGGTCCCCAACTTACTTTGAAAAGCTCTCCATAAATAAGAAGTGAACTAAGGGCATCTGTCTGATATGATGGAGACCGGCACACAGTGCTGCCTCACTATCTCCCGAATGTAAATCTAGGCATATACCTCCTCCGTATAAGTAGTCGCCACTAGAATGAAGTGGGCCGACTTGGTCAATCTATCCATAATAACCCATACTGAGTCGACCTTCCATTGAGTCCGCGACAACCCAACCATGAAATCCATGGCGATGCGTTCCCATTTCCATTCTGGAGTGGGCATATACTGAAGTAGGCCACCTGGCCTCTGGTTCTCATATTTGACCTGCTGATAATTCAAACATCGAGCAACATACTCTACTATGTCCTTCTTCATCCTCCACCACCAGTAGTGTTGTCTCAAGTCGCGATACATATTCGTGGAACCTAGATGAACAGAGTACCTCGAACTGTGGGCGTCCTCTAGAATCCTCTCCCTCAAACCATCAACATTAGGGACACATACATGGCCCTGAAGCCGTAAAACACCATCCTCGCCAATAGAAACCTCCTTGGCACCTCCCTAAAGTACCGTCTCTCTAAGAAGTACCAAATGTGGATCATCGAACTATCAGCCTTAGTCTGCCCAAATAACAAAGACTAAGCAACCACACATGCAAGGACCTGGCTTCGCTCTGAAATATCCAATCTCACAAGTCTTTTAGCTAAAGACTGAACGTCCCAAGCTAATGGTCTCATCTCAGCAGGAATGAATGCCAAGCTACCCATACTCCCCGCCTTCCTACTCAAGGCATCTGCTACCATATTTGCCTTGCCTGGATGATAAAGAATGGTAATGTAATAATCCTTCAGCAACACAAGCCAGTTGTGCTGCCTCAAATTAAGATCCCTCTGCTCGAACAAATGTTGCAAGCTAGGATGATCTGTATAAACCTCACATGACACTTTACATAAATAATGCCTCCTTATCTTAAGAGCATGAACAATTGCCGCCAACTCTAGGTCATGCACAGGGTAATTTTTCTCATGAACCTTCAGCTGACGTGAAGCATATGCAATAACTCGCCCCTCCTACATCAATACACATCCCAAGCCAACACGCGAAGCATCACAATACATTATACGTCCATGAACCGGAAGGCAATACGAGAACTGGTGCCGTAGCCGAAGCTGTCTTGAGCTTTTGGAAGCTCTCCTCACAATCATGGGACCAATAGAATGGGGCACCCTTTTGGGTCAACCTGGTCAGGGGTGATGCAATAGATGAAACTCCCAGCACAAATCGCCGGTAATAGCCTGCTAACCCCAAGAAACTTCTGATCTCGGTCCCTAAAGTAGGACGTGGCCAACTCAGAACTGCCTCAATCTTCTTGGGATCCACCTTAATACCATCATTAACACTACATGCCCCAAGAATGCTATTGACTCTAGCCAAAACTCACACTTGGAGAACTTAGCATAAAGCTGCTATTCTCGCAAGGTCTGAAGCACTACTCTCAAATGCTGCTCGTGCTCCCCCAGGCTATAAGAGTATATCAAGATGTCGTCAATGAAAAAGATGACAAAAGAATCAATATAAGGCCAGAACATCCTGTTCATCAAATCCATAAATGCTGCTGGAGCATTAGTGAAGCCAAAGGACATTACCAGAAACTCATGGTGGCCGTACCTAGTCCTGAATGCAGTTTTTGGAACATCTAAATTGTGAATCTTCAGCTGATGATACCCTGACCTCAAGTTGATCTTAGAGAACACCCTGGCACCATGCAACTGACCGAACAAATCATCAATACAGGGCAATGGATACTTGTTCTTGATGGTGACTTTGTTCAACTGGCGGTAAGCAATGCACATCTGCATAGTCCCATCCTTCTTTTCATGAATAGCACCAGGGCACTGGGCCTAACAAACCCCCCTGCTAACAACTCCTCCAACTAATCCTTCAGCTACTTAGAAACCATACGGTACGGTGGGATAGATATAGGCTAAGAGCGTGGAGACAAATCAATACACAAACTAATATCACAGTCGGGAGGCATGCCAGGAAGATCAGTAAGAAAAACATCAACGAAATCTTAGACTAATGGCACTGAATCAATCGTCGGAGACTCTGCGGTGGTGCCTCAGACATAAGCTAAGTAAGCCAAACACCCCTTCTCCACCATACAGAGCCTTCATGAAAGAAATGACCCTGCTAGGCATATAAACTGTGGAACCCTTCCACTCCAATCTCGGCAACCCTGGCAGTGCTAGAGAAATAGTCTTGGCATGGCAATCTAGAACGACGTGATATGAAGATAACCAATACATGCATGGGATAACCTCAAAATCATCATATCGAGCAATAGAAGATCTGCTCTAGTCCCAAAACCACATAAAGTAACCACACATGACTGGTAGATCTGGTTCACAACCATAGAATCACCCATAAGAGTGGACATATGAACAGGAATACCCAAGTCTCTGGAGAAATAGCCAGGAAACGAGCAACTAGAGATGATACCTAAGAATAAGTAGACCATGGATCAAATAATATAGAAGCATCTCTACCGCTGACGAAGATAATACTTATGATGACAACATCTAAGGCCAATGCATCCGGCCTGGCTGGAAGAGCATAAAATCTAGCAGGAGAACTGGTTGTCCGGCCTCCACTTGACTGAGGAGTAGTTGGCTAACCCTCCCTATCTGGTCACTACCTCTGAATCGGCCTCTACCAGTCTCCCCTCCACCTCTAGGTTGCTAGGCCACTGGTGCTAGTGTCATGGGTTGCTTCCCCTAAGAAGAGGCAATATCTCCCTATGTGGCCTGTGTCACCACACTTAAAACAAGATGGTGCGGTGACCTGCTACCCTATTTGACTGTCCCTGATGACTCATGGACCCCATGGGTGGATCCTTGATAGCAAGTGGGTGATATGAAGTCGTTGGCATAATACTGAAGTAGGGATCAAAAGAACCCTGAGGACCTGAATACCCACTGGAAGAACCTTGGATAGCTTGTGAGCGGTAGGAACTCTCTATCATGGCACTGAAATAGGGGCGTGCTGGAGCACCCCGAGCATGAGGCAGTGGTGCTGAAGATGGGGTCATACTGGGCTGACCCCTCCTATACTGACCTTTGCCCAAGTTGGGGCACCTCTAAACTCACCAAAGAATCTGGCTCTCTTGTCCTGTTGTATCTGCTCACTACCCCTCTGATGATATTCCCCAATCTGACGAGCAATCTTGACCATAAACCGATACTCTATACCTATCTCCACCTCTCGAGCCATAGCCGATTGAATATTGGGCTACAATCTGGCGACAAACCTCCGTACTCTCTTTGCATCTGTAGGGAGTATCATAAGTGCATGGAGAGATAACTCATAAAACCTCGCCTTATAGTCGGTCACATACATGTGACCCTACTCAAGGTGCTAAAACTGATGCCGGAGCTCTTCCCTCTCAGAGGGTGGAATATACCTGTCTAGGAACAACTGTACGAACTGACCTCAAGTGATGAGAGGAGAACCGACGGGCCTACCAAGAACATATGATTGTCACAATCTACGGGCCCTGCCCTTAAGCTGAAAAGTAGTGAAGTTGACTCCATTCCACTCCAATATCCTCATAGCGTGCAGTCAGTCCTTGCACCTATTGATGAAATGCAGAGCGTCCTCATGACGCTCACCTACGAAGACTGGAGGGTGAAGTTTGGTCCATCTTTCTAGTAACTTCTGCGGATCAAACTCCACAGTTGGCCTTGGCTGGAGTGCCACTGTAACAACTAGCTGAACCTCCTCTGCGGGTAGTGCACCCGGAGTCTAATATACCGCTGCTACATGAACTGGAGCCTGAGCAGTAGGGGTATGTGCTCCCCCTCCTGCCTGCGAAACAACTAGATCTGCTGGAAATAAACCAGCTTGAGTATGTATTTGAACCAAAGTATACGGCCCATGACCTCCTGAAATCCCAGCGCAGTCATAAAATCTGATGGAGTAGGCATTGCTGCGGGTGCCTCGCCCTGCTCTTCAATAGTGGGATCCCTCGCAGGGCTTGTTGGTGGTGCAACTGGAGTAGCACTAGGACGCTGTCGTCCCCTACCACGTGTCATTGTCCTCCCTCGGCCTTTAGCAAAAGGGGGAGCAGCTCATCCCGGGTTTGGAACGTCGGCGGTACGAGTCCTCACCATCTGTGAGAGAACAGAAGAGGAAATTTAGTATACTGACCACTACACGATGGAAAATGAATAAAGAGTAGTCTTTCCTAACACCCTATAGCCTCTCGAAAATAAATACAGACATCTCTGTATCGATCTATAAGACTCTATTAGGTTTTCCCGTAACTTGTGATACCTACGTGAACCTAGTGCTCTCAAACATTAATCCTAAGTGGACAATTCCCTTTTACGAGGTTAGAAAGGAGACTCACCTCGCTCTGAAGCGTACTTACAACATAAAGAATAAGTCCATACACTCAATTCGTAGCCAAACTAGCACCAACTAATTAACATAAGCAAGAACTAGTCAATAAGAGCTTACAAGGTTAAATTCAAATTATTTAAGCAATTTCCTAACCATTAACACAAGTTTCCTAAATTCCAACCTCGGGCCCACGTGCCCGAATTCCAATATTCTTTTAAGGCAGTTATTCTTTATCAGCTAACAATCACAAATATATGATTTCTAGTTCATTTCATGGCAAATTATAAGATTAAATCTTAGTTTTGCTTAAACCCTTGGTCTAACTCTAATATCTTGATTTTACCTAATTTTTAGTGTTAAATCTACCTAATGTTTATGTATTTGAACTAAAAGTGAGTGAGGATTACTTACCTTGCAATGATATGTGCAAACTCTCTCTTAGAAACCCCCAAAATCGCACAAGTGTGTAGTGAAACGTGAGTGAAATAAGTTTGGGTTAGTATTAATGAACTCTTTTGTCCCCAATGATTTCCGCTTCTGTGGATGGAATCCCACTATTGCAGGTTTCGCTTCTGCGGATATGAGCCGCTTTTGCGGAAAAGGTCAAGGGGTCCTGGGCCGCTTCTGCCGTCTAATACTCGCTTCTGCGAGTCCGCTTAAGAGAAAGCCCGCCGCTTCTACGATTATGGGCCTAGGGTTCATGGACCGCTTATGCGGTCGGGGGTTCGTTTTTGCGGTTTCCCTTGGGCCTGTCCTCTTCCGCTTCAGCGACTACTGGACAGCATCTGCGGCCCAAGAATCGCATATGCGGTTATGGTAGAAGCAACAAAAATCCAAGCACCTTTCTAAATTTACAACTTAACTTGAACCTCGACCATTTGACGCTCGGGGCTCCCGAGCCCCGTCCAAATGTACCTATAAGTCTGGAAAGATGAGGCGAACCTACTTGAACCCTTGAAACACTCAAAATAACGCTAAATCGAGGAATAAACCCCTAAATCCAAAAGAATCAATTCATTGAACTTCAAGTTCTATATTCTCCTCCAACAGGTGAAAACGCCCATAACTACTCAGAACACCAAATTTTACGGGTAAGTCTTAGCTTATATTTTGGACTTGTACTAATTTTCGGAATCAAAATTCGAACCCGATACCTATGAAAACAATGATTTCTTAGTTTATTGAAATCTTTGAGATTTAAATTTAACAATTTCACATAAAAGTTTATTACTAGGGCTAGGGACCTCGAAATTCGATTTCAGCCCAGGTCTTATATTTTCCCGCAGACCCTCTGAAGTTGTCAAATTACGATTTTGGGTCCGTTTCCCCAAAGTGCTGACCGATCTCAAACTTGGACTTTTAAAAGAAACTTAAAGAAGAAACTAGACTTATTCTTGCTCAAAACGCTTCCAACTTCCGAACCACCCGTCCCCGCAAGTCATAAATTAGTTAAAGCAAGTGCGGGAAGTTTTGTTTAAGGGAACATGGTTCAAAATTGCAAAACAACCAGTTGGGTTATTACAGAGCCCGTACATAGCACGGGCAGTACCTCGTTACTATATACATAGACCTATATCAATAAATTAACAAGGGGGGAGAGCGCGGTCATATATTTTGATGTAACATTTTCTTTTGATCGTATATAATTTAATAATGAAATTATATGTAACTTTTAAGCTCCCTTCCTACCATAAAATTTAGGTGTTTTTTTTCAAATTTTCTTTTCAAATATATGTTTGTTTATAGATTTTAACCATTTTTAGTGGGCATTTGGACATAAGAATTGTAAAATTTCAAACAATAACAACAACAACAATAACAACAAACCCAATTTGATCCCAACATGTGGGGTCTGGGGAGGGTAGTCTGTACGCAGACCTTACCCTTACCTAATGTAGGTAGAGAGTTTGTTTCCAATAGACCCTCGACTCAGAAAGGACAAGAAAAAAAGGGGGGAGGTAAAGGATAATAGTACTAAATAATAACAGCAGAGAATACAATACTTGAGGCAAACACAACCACATAACGTAATAGAAATCTAAGAATATGAAGGGACATGCATGCTACTAAGACTAATGGTAAACTACCTACTAACTTTCTACTTCAATAATCCACCTCCACACCCTCCTATCAAGGGTCATGTCCTCAGTGAGCTGAATTAGTACCATATCGTGTTTAATCACCTCTCCCCAGTACTTCTTAGGCTTACCTCGACCTCTTCTCAAACTCTCCATAGTCAAACCTCTCAAGCCTCCTAACAGGAGTGTAACAACCCGACCGGTCGTTTTGAGTCCTAGCTCTCCGTTTAGCAATCAGAGGCCCTGAAAAGCTTCATTTTAGGGATCATGACTTGTACGTGTGGTCGAAATTATGTTCTGCGAAGTTCAGAGTTGATTTGGAAAGAGAATTCTCATTTCAAAAGCTAAAAGTTGAAAGAATGAACTAAGATTTGTTTTTGAGTTAACAATCTCAGAAACAGGATCTGAAGGTTCGAGCAGGTTTGTATGATGATTTCAGACTTGGGCGTATGCCCAGCTCGGATTTTGTATAACCCGGGAGCATTTTGGTGTCTATTGTAGAAGTTATCATTCTAAAGGGAATTTTATAAGTTTGGATTGAAGTGAATTTCAATATTATTAATGTCCATTTGGGATTTCAAGACTGGTAATAGCTCTGTATTGTGATTCTAGAGTTGGGGGCACGATCGGAAGTGCATTCGGAGGTCCATAGGTAATGTTGGAGACTTTTGGCTAAAGATTGAGATTTGGAGGTTTTGAGAAGACCGAAAGTGGACGTTTTGATATCGGGGTCAGAACTCAATTTCGGAAGTTGGAGTTGGTCTATAATGTCAAATATGACTTGTGTACAAAATTTAAGGTTAATCGGACATGATTTTATAGGTTTAAACATTGGAAGTAGAAGTTGGAAAATTCAAAGTTCATAAAGCTTGAATCGGGGTGAAATTCGTGATTTTAACGTTGTTAGATATGATTTGAGGCCTCGTTCAAGTTCATAATATGTTTTGGGATTGGTTGGTAGGTTTGGTTGAGGTCCCGAGGGTCTCGGGTGGATTCCATATGGTTAACAGATCGAATTTGGAGTTGAATAAAAAGCTAAGGCAGCTGATATGTGGTATTTCCGCATCTGTGAAGATTTGGATGGAGGTGCGGAGCCACAGAAGCGGCTAGGAAGACCGCAGGTGTGGATTTTGGTGAGGGAAGGTGGGACCGCAGATGCGGTCGGGGAGCCACACCTATGAAAAAGGAAGCGCAGAAGCGAAAGCTGGCGGCTTGGGAAGGAGCCGCAGAAGCGACATTTTGACTACATAAGCGAACATAATTCTGTAGAAGCGTAAATGACTGAACCAGTGAGGTCTTTAAAATTGGGGGTTGAGTTCATTTAAACCCCATTTTCTTCCATTAGAGTCGATTGGGAGCAACTTTGAGGCGCCATTTTCGTCACTTGTTATGAGGTAAGTAATTTATGCTAGCTTTGAGTTAAATACAAGGTTTATACATTGATTTGGGTATGAAAATTGTAGAAAAATTTGGGATTTGAGGGAAGACCTAGAAAATTAGTGTTCTTGAATTTTGACAACAATTTTGAGTATGGAAGTAAGAGAAAATCATATATTTGAGTTCGTGAGTTCATGGGTAAACTTTATCTTCGAGAAATATCAGATTTCGGGCGTGTGGGCCTAAGGGTATTTTGTCAACTTTTGTTTGGGGTTAGAAATTATTACAAATTGCGTTGTAAATTTAATTGAGCATTAATAATGGATTTGTGTAATCATTGGCTAGTTTTGAAGCATGGTGCGTTGGTGCAAGTCTTCGAAGGAATGTAGAATGCCGGTTATGAGTCTTCAGAGCGAGGTGAGTATCCTTTCTACCCTTGTAAGAGGGAATTGTCCCCATAGGTGAAATAATTGATTATGTGCTCCTATTTTTGGGGGCTACCTACGCACGAGGTGACGAGAGTCTGTGCGTAGCTACTATTATGCTATTGTCCAGGTAGTTAGGACCCAAAAATATGTTATACTCGAATTATTTATGAACCCATTGATAGCTTGAATTGCTTAAATCACCTTGGATTAATAAATGAATTTAAAAAGAGATTAACATCATTTTTCCTGAATTATGAAAAAGAGAAATTGTCTTATTTGGATAAATATCCATGATAAGTTCCTAATAGAATAATTGAGCATGTATCTCTATGTGTACCTGCGTCGCATGGATGATTTGCAAGCAGGATATGTGATTATTTATGGAATGAGCCAAACGCCTTGGCAGATTAAATAGATGCATCTACGGTTCATGCCGTTCGGCCCTTGGCAATGCACAATTTATATTTATGTTGGAGCGGGCCGCCGACCTCGGCATGATTTGCGCGTGATATGTATTATTTTCCTGAAAATTTTAAATGTGGATATTTCTTCATGGCTTGGTATAAATTGATTAAATAATAAAAAGAAAACCCTTTATTTCTTGCTAAAGATATTTACCTGTTTTCTCACTTTGTGAGGTAGAAGTGCTATATAAAATACCGGATTTCCTCACACATTTAGTATATTATTATTGGACCACTAATAAGTGTCAAAGTTGACCATCTCATCTCTACTTCTTCGAGACTCAATGGGCTACTGGCTGAGTACACGTTGATTACGTACTCATACTACAGTTCTGTGTATTTTTGTTGCACATGTATAAGTAACTCCAATGGCCTACTAGGCGTGGCAGCGTAGATGATTCTGGGACTAGGCGAGCTGCATTATTTGAGGTGACCCATAGCTAGTGTAGTTCCTTACAGCTTATTGTATTTATTTCCTATCCACTGTATTTCGAACGAATATTGTATTTTATTTCATTATCAGTAGATGCTCATGCACTTGTGACACCGGGTTCTGGGATGGTTTTTCAGAGATGTATACTAATAGTTGTTACTTAATTTGAATTGAAGTAGAAATTATTTTAAATTATAAAAAATGGAAGGAAAAATCCTAGATTTTCAAAGGTATTAAAAGAGAATTTTTTGATAATTTAGTTGGCTTGCCTGACAGTAGTGTCCGGCGCCATTACGACCCGTAGGGGATTTTGGGTCATGACAAGGAGCATCAATTCTTCTTCTATTAACATGTCCGAACCATCTCAGTCTCAACTCGCGCATCTTGTCGTCCACAGAGGCTACTCCCACTCTATCCCGGATAGCTTCATTCTTAATCACATCTCTCCTAGTACACCCACACATCTATCTCAATATCGTCATATCAGCTACGCTCATCTTCTGTAGATGGGAATTCTTAACTGGCCAATACTCAGCCCCATACAGCATAGGCGGTCGAACCACCTCTCGATAAAACTTACCCTTAAGTCTCAGCAGCACATTCCTATCACGCAAAATATCGAAAGCGAGCCTCCACTTCATCCATCCCACTGTGATGTGAGGTGCGACATCTTTGTCAATTGTAAAATTTCAAAAAACAAAATGTGAAAAAGAATATTCAGTGAAAAATGATCTTTGAAAATTGGAGTTGTGTTTAGACATGAATATTATTTTTGGTTGTTTTTGAAATTTTGTGACCGATTTGAGTGAATTTAGAAAATTAGGTTTTCAGGATTTTTCAAATTTTCGAAAAGTTTCAAAGTTTATCTTCAAGTCATAATTGAAAAGTTTATTGTCAAACACTGATTTCGAAAAACAATGATCAACTTTTCTAAAAAAATGATTTTCTTAATGTCTGTATACGGTCGAAATCAGGCACGCCCGATCTTCCAGGTTCGAGGGATCGCCTTAGGTCCGAATTCAAGTAAGCTCGAGTTCGAGGTCAACAAACTAGACTCGAGCTTGATAACGGAACCCGAAGAGGAGTGTTAGGAATACCGAAGTTAAGCATACTCAACTCCAAAATTGTACTGTCACGACCCAAATCCGGTCGTGATGGCGCCCAACAATCAAGCTAGACCAGCCAGACCAACAATTTAATTATAACACAATACCAGTCCCCAAATGGACAACCCAAGAAGAATATATGAGTTAAAGAACTCCAATAATAATAATACTGAACAAAAGTACTGACACTCCCAAAGATCCGGAGTCACAAGTCTAGAGCCTCTAACCAAAACCCAATAGGAAATAGAGAGTACGTTATAGAAGTACTCAAGTCTGAATACAAAATATACAATAACAACTGGAATGGGAGGAGAAGCTAGTCTCTGCGAACGTAGGCAGCTACCTCAGCAACTCGATGTGACAATGTAAACGCTGGAGATGTCCGTCTACTGCTCCTGTGTACCCGAGTCTGCACACAAAAGGTGCAGGGAGTAGGGGTGAGTACTAAGTACTCAGTGAGTAACAAATATATACATGTAGCTGACAGTAAGAAATCCACAAAATACCACAATATGAAGCTACACTACAGTCCGAATCTCCTACGAACTAGCAACAACAATACAATACGGCTACCACAGAGTAATTCAACAAATACGGATGCAATGCAATGCACATAACTGCTACGGCGTGTAGCCCGATCCCATTTAACGTCGACGGCGCTCACTGGGGGTGTGTACAGACTCCGGAGGGGCTCCTACAGCCCAAGCGCAATACTGCTGCGGCGTGCAGCCCGATCCTCACATCAACCACTGCGGCGTGCAGCCCGATCCCATACTCAGTCCACAATAAGCAATTAAGTCACAAAACAATTCATTTTCCTTAATTCCAGTTCTCAATTCATAATTTATGAAAAAGAATTTAACTTTATTAAGTTTGTAAAAGCCCGTGACTTAGCATTTCAAAAGTGTGATTTCGATTTTTCCAGGACTGAGATCAGTGATTTAAGCAATTACAGCTATCACATAAATATTGTCCTCTAAGGACGCTACAGATCGGCACAAGGCCCCAAACAAGGCTTACAGGCCACAAATATAGTAAATACAGTGTATTTCCAACACTTAACACATATTATTCATTTCCGGGATGGACCAAGTCTCAATCCCCAATCACAATCAATCCCGCACCTGCCACGGTGTGCGAGCCACGCCCTATTAGCGTCACAATGTGATAAGCCGGGGTTTCGAACCCTCAGGCTACAATATACACAAACTACTCACCTCTAGCCGGTCGTAGAATCGTCCGCGATGCCTTTTCCTTTGAATTTCGTTGCCTCGTGTGTAGAATCTAGTCATATAACAATAATTATATCAAATACGGGTCAAAGAATCATAACCCACTTCAATTTATATGAAATTCGCAAAATTACACTAAGTTGGTAAAACCCGACTTTCGGTACGGTTCCCGAAAAATTACGAAAGTCTCATATTCGGAACCCTCATCTCAATACGAGTCTAAGCATATCAATTTTACCAAATTCGGACTCCATTTGCTCATTCAAAACCTTGATTTTCTAAAGTTAAGCCTAGGGTTAAATCTTCCATGAATCACCCCAAATCCTTCCATTTTCATGATATAATTGCATAATTATACCAATACTAATCATAGTTTAAGTCCATAGTTACTTACCTGATGATTTCCCTTGAGTTTCTCTTCAAAATCGCCCAAATCGCCTCTAAAGCCGAGACCCAAATGTGTGAAATGTTCTGAAATTTTTCTAACTTCTGATACACTTAACTTACAGCGATTTTCGCTTCTGCGGAAGAATTTCCGCTCCTACGCGTCCGCTTCTGCGGAGATTCGATCGCTCCTGCGGATATTTCCGCTTCTGCGACTAGGCGTCTGCCTCTGCGGACTCGCCTAAGCGGCTTCGCTTCCGCTTCTGCGATCCCTCACCCCACAGCCCTTGGCCGCTTCTGCAGCTCCCTTTACGCTCAAGCGGTTCCGCTTCAGCGGAAAATGTTCCGCTTCTGCGGTGCCCAGCGCTTCTGCGCTCCTCGTCCGCTTCGGCGCACCCGCTCCTGCGCCCATAATTCCGCAGGAGCGGAAACAACAGATACAGGACTCTCCAAACCTGAAATTTCCATGTTTTTCTCCCGATTAACCATCCGAAAACACCCCGAGGCCCCCGAGACCTCATTCAAACACACCAACACATCCTAATTCCTTATTAGAACTTGTTCCGATCATAAAAACACCATCCTAAACATCAAAATCACCAATTATCCATGGATTCAAGCCTAAGTTTCTTCAAAACTTTCAAAACTAACATTCGATCCAAAACCCGATCAAACGATGTCCGAATGACCTGAAAATTTGCAGACATATCCAAAATCACATAACGAAGCTACAGAAATTGTCCGAATTCCATTCCGACCCCCGGATCAAAATATCACCTACCATCCGGTTTTCGCCAAAATTCAACATTCGCCAATTCAAGCTTAAAACTACACCGGACCTCCGAATTCAATTCCGATTGTTCTCCTAAGTCATAAATGATCCCCCGGAACTAGTCGAATCATCAGAATCCGGTTCCGAGCACTCTAACTCAATAGTCAACTCTTGGTTGACTTTTCATATTCAAGTTTTCTTCAAACATGCTATTTGTTTCATTTTCAATCCAAATCACTCCTAACTCACCCGATATACTCTAATACTGTTTTAAAAGCATAATATATGTAAATGCAAGGTAACGGGGTGGTAATTCCCGTAACGACGGGCCGGGTCGTTACATTCTCCCCAACTTAAACAAACGCTCGTCCGCGAGCGGGTTAAGAAACATACCTGGAGCATCTAACAAGTGTGGATATCTACTTCGCATCTCTTGCTCGGTCTCCCAAGTTGCTTCCTCCACGGGACGACCTCTCCACTGCACTTTCACTGAAGCTATATCCTTAGATCTCAGCTTACGAACCTGTCGACCCAAAATGGCTACTGGTTCCACATCATAAGTCAAATCCTCATCTAGCTGTATCGTGCTGAAGTCTAACACATGAGACGGGTCTCCGACATACTTCCGGAGCATAGATACATGGAACACCGGGTGAACTCCCGACAAACCGGGTGGCAAAGCAAGCATATAAGCCACCTCCCCAACTTTCCTAAGCACCTCAAAAGGTCCAATAAACCTTGGGCTCAACTTCCCTTTCTTTCCAAACCTCGTAACACCATTCATAGGCGAAACCTTCAGCAACACCTTCTCACCTACTGAATAAGACACATCTCGGACCTTCCGGTCTCCATAACTCTTCTGACGCGACTGAGCTGTGCGAAGTCTCTCCTGAATCACCTTCACCTTATCTAAGGCATCTTGGACTAACTCTGTCCCTAACAACCTAGCCTCGCCGGGCTCGAACCAACCAACCGGAGACCTACACCGCCTCCCATATAAAGCTTCATACGGTGCCATCCTGAATGCTGGACTGATAGCTATTATTGTAAGCAAACTCCGCCAAAGGCAAATAATCAGCCCATGAACCACCAAAATCAATGACACAAGCACGCAACATGTCCTCCAATATCCGAATAGTACGCTCAGACTGCCCATCCGTCTGTGGATGAAATGCTGTGCTCAACTCTACCCTGTGAACCCAACTCTCGCTGAAATGTCCTCCAGAACTGAGATGTGAACTGGGTACCTCTGTCCGATATAATGGAAATAGGAACTCCATGCAATCTCACTATCTCACGGATGAATATCTCTGCCAACCGCTCTGAGGTATAGGTAGTACACACTGGGATGAAGTGAGCTGACTTAGTCAACCTATCCACCACCACCCAAACTGAATCAAACTTCCTCGCTGTCCGAGGGAGTCCACTAACAAAGTCCATAGTAATCCTTTCCCACTTCCACTCAGGAATAACAATACGCTGGAACACACCACCAGGTCTCTGATGCTCATACTTGACCTGCTGACAGTTTAGACACCGAGCCACATGGCTCACAATATCTTTCTTCATCTTTCTCCACCAGTAATGCTGCTTCAAATCCTGATACATCTTCGCGGCTCCTGGATGAATAGAATACCGCGAGCTATGGGCCTCCTCCAATATCAACTCACGAAGGCCATCAACATTGGGCACACATATCCGGCCCTGCATCCGCAATACACCCTCACTATCAATAGTGACATCTCTAGCATCATCATGCTGAACTCTGTCCCTAAGGACAAGTAAGTGTGGATCGTCATACTGGCGCTCTCGAATACGATCATATAAGGAAGAATGAGCTACTACATAAGCCATCACCCGACTGGGCTCAGAAATATCCAGCCTTACCATCCTGATTAGCTAACGCCTGAACATCAACTGCTAGGGGTCTCTCCCCAACTGGAATATACGCCAAACTGCCCATACTAATAGCCTCCCGGCTCAATGCATCAGCCACTACATTGGCTTTCCCGGGATGATACAAGATAGTAATATTATAATCTTTAAGCAACTCAAGCCATCTCCGCTGCCTCAAATTTAGATCTTTTTGCTTAAACAAATGCTGAAGGCTGCGGTGGTCCGTATATACATCACAAGATACACCATATAGATAATGCCTCCAAATCTTCAAGGCATGAACAATAGCAGCTAGCTCCAAATCATGAACAGGATAGTTCTTCTCGTGGGGCTTTAGCCTGACGAGAAGCATATGCAATAACTCTACCCTCCCGCATCAACACACAACCGAGTCCAACTCTAGAAGCATCACAAAACACCGTATATGACCCCGAGGCCGATGGTAACACAAGTACTGGAGCCGTGGTCAAAGCCTCCTCGAGCTTCGAAAGCTCTCTTCACATTCATCGGACCACACAAATGGAGCATTCTTCCGTGTCGACTTAGTCAACGGTGAAGCAATAGATGAGAAATCTTGAACAAACCGACGATAATAGCCTGCCAAGCCGAGAAAACTCCGAATCTCTGTAGCTGAGGAAGGTCTGGGCCAATTCTGCACTGCCTCGACCTTCTGAGGATCAACCCGAATACCATCACTGGACACTATATGTCCCAGAAAACCCACAGTATCAAGCCAGAACTCACACTTAGAGAATTTTGCATAAAGCTTCTCTTCTCTCAACCTCTGCAATGTCACTCTCAAATGTTGTGCATGCTCCTCCTGGCTGCGTGAATATACCAGGATATCATCAATAAATACAATCACGAAAGAATCAAGGTACGGCCGAAATACACTATTCATCAAGTGCATGAATGCTGCTGGGGCATTAGTCAACCCGAAAGACATCACCAGGAACTCGTAGTGCCCATATCGCGTCCTGAACTTTGTCTTCATAATGTTTGAGTCTCCGATCTTCAGCTGATGATAGCCCGATCGAAGATCAATCTTAGAAAATACACTAGCTCCCTGGAGCTGATCAAATAGGTCCTCAATACGAGGTAATGGGTATTTATTCTTCACTGTTACCTTGTTCAACTGCCTGTAATCAATGCACATTCTCATTGTGCCATCTTTCTTCTTCACGAACAACACCGGTGCACCCCAAGGTGACACACTTGGACGAATGAAACCCTTATTTAAGAGTTCCTGAAGTTGTTCTTTCAATTCTTTTAACTCCGCTGGTGCCATGCGATAAGGAGGAATAGAAATGGGCTGAGTGCCCGGCACCAAGTCAATACCAAAATCAATATCTCTGTCAGGCGGCATGCCCGGCAGGTCTGCTGGAAATACATCCGGAAACTCCCTCACAATGGGGACCGAATCAAGACTGGGTGTCTCAGCCTCAACATTTCTAATGAAGGCCAAATAAGATAAACAACCCTTGCCAATCATTCGTTGGGCCTTTATATAAGAAATCACCCTATCGGACACATAATCAGTCAAGCCACGCCACTCGATCCTCGGATTACCTGGAATAGCTAGTGTGACTGTCTTGGCATGACAATCCGGAATCGCATGGTAAGGAGATAGCCAATCCATGCACAGAATCACATCGAAATCTACCATGCCCAGTAGTAATAGATCAACTCGGGTCTCCAGACCCCCAATAGTAATAATACAGGATCGATATACCTGATCCACAACAAGAGTATCCCCCACTGGGGTAGACACATGTACGGGCAAAGCAAGAATACCACGGGTCATACCCAAATGATGTGAAAAATAAGTAGAGACATAAGAATAGGTGGATCTGGGATCAAATAAGACAGAAGCATCCCTGTGGCAGACTGAGATAATACCTGAAATAACCGCATCTGAAGCACTAGCATCCTTCCTGTGCGGAAGAGCATAGAAACGAGCCTGGCCTCCACCAGTACGATCCTCGCCCCTAGGGCGACCTCTGGATACCTGGCCACCGGTCCTAGCCGACTGTGTTGGCGCTGAAGAAACAGGAGTAAAAGGCGAGGGCTGATCCCTCTGCTGAGACCGCTTACATAGCCACTGAGGGCACTCTCTCCTGATATGGCCCAAGTCACCGCACTGAAAACAACGGCCTAAAGATGGAAGATGGGGCTGCTGAGGACCCCTCACTACAAATGAACACTGTGCTGAGGAAGCATGAGCAGAGCTCTGAGCTGGAAGAGCACTCAGTGCAGGCTGACTCTGCTGATGGCTCTGCTGACCCTGATAACCCTGATGGCCCTGACGACCACGATCTGATGAAACCCCACTGGACTCTGCACGTCCAGACTGATGAGACCTGAAAGAACGACCCCTGCTATGCTGAGGTTGGCCCCTAGACGGAGCACCACTGTAGCTGCTAGTACCACGAGGCCTCTTAGCCTCTCTCTCCTCTCGCTCTCTGCGGCGATCTGTCTCAATGTGACTGGCAGCATCAACCACCTCCTCAAAGGTAACTGTAGAAACTCTCTCCCGGGTCATCAATATGCGGATGGGATAAATAAGACCATCAATAAATCTCCGGATCCTCTCCCTGTCGGTAGGAACCATCCACGTGGCATGACGGGCCAGCTGTGTGAATCTCATCTCATACTGATTAACTGTCATCTCTCCCTGTTTCAACCACTCGAACTGACGTCGCAGCTCCTCTCTCTGAGACTGAGGCACGTACTTCTCCAAAAATACCGTGGAGAACTGCTGCCAAGTGAGGGGCACTGCCCCAGCGGGCCTACGCCTCTCAAAATCCTCCCACCACCGGAAAGCTGCACCTGTGAACTGGAAAGTGGTGAATGAAACACCGCTGGACTCTAGAATACCCGCGGTGCGAAGCATACGCTGACATCTGTCAAGAAAACCCTGGGCATCCTCGCCCTCAGCTCCACTGAATGTCGGAGGCCTGTAACCTCTCAAATCTCTCCAAACGACGCTGCTCATCGTCGGGCATAACCGGAACCACATATGCAGGAGCTGGTGCAACGGGCGCAACTGGCTGAACTGGCTCGGGTGTGTGAGCCACGGGGGTCTGATTCCCTCCCCCTGCCTGTGAAGAAGATACTTGGGCCAAGGTCTCCTAAAGACCCGGTATCACAATAGGCACTGCCGGTGCCTGAACCTGAGCTGCCGGAGCACCTGCAGCTGGGACCTGATCCTGAACCTGGGCCACCGGTGCTGGAATCTGACCCTGAGTCTGGTCAGCTGGTAGGTCAGCAGGTGCTGGTACTGTTGCCCTACCTCTACCACGACCACGGCCTCCGGGTGCCAATGGTGGTCGTCCGCCACGTCCGTTAGCTCGTGTTCTCGCCATCCGCGAGAGAATAGAATATGGAAAGATTTAATTTCATGATAACACAAATCGCACGATATGAATTCAAGAAAATGAGGTTTTTCCTAAAGTTTCTGTAGCCCTTCGAAGATAGATACGGACGTCTACGTACCGATCTGTGAAAGCCTACTAAACCGGCTCATGACTCGCGAGTCCTAATAACCTAGAGCTTTGATACCAACTTGTCACGACCCAAATCCGGTCGTGATGGCGCCCAACAATCAAGCTAGGCCAGCCAGACCAACAATTTAATTATAACACAATACCAGTCCCCAAATGGACAACCCAAGAAGAATATATGAGTTAAAGAACTCCAATAATAATAATACTGAACAAAAGTACTGACACTCCCAAAGATCCGGAGTCACAAGTCTAGAGCCTCTAACCAAAACCCAATAGGAAATAGAGAGTACGTTATAGAAGTACTCAAGTCTGAATACAAAATATACAATAACAACTGGAATGAGAGGAGAAGCTAGGCTCTGCGAACGTAGGCAGCTACCTCAGCAACTCGATGTGACAATGTAAACGCCGGAGATGTCCGTCTACTGCTCCTGTGTACCTGAGTCTGCACACAAAAGGTGCAGGGAGTAGGGGTGAGTACTAAGTACTCAGTGAGTAACAAATATATATATATGTAGCTGACAGTAAGAAATCCACAAAATACCACAATATGAAGCTACACTACAGTCCGAATCTCCTACGAACTAGCAACAACAATACAATACAGCTACCACAGAGTAATTCAACAAATATAGATGCAATGCAATGCACATAACTGCTACGGCGTTAGCCCGATCCCATTTAACGTCGACGGCGCTCACTGGGGGTATGTACAGACTCCGGAGGGGCTCCTACAGCCCAAGCGCAATACTGCTGCGGCGTGCAGCCCGATCCTCACATCAACCACTGCGGCGTGCAGCCCGATCCCATACTCAGTCCACAATAAGCAATTAAGTCACAAAACAATTCATTTTCCTTAATTCCAGTTCTCAATTCATAATTTATGAAAAAGAATTTAACTTTATTAAGTTTGTAAAAGCCCGTGACTTAGCATTTCAAAAGTGTGATTTCGATTTTTCCAGGACTGAGATCAGTGATTTAAGCAATTACAGCTATCACATAAATATTGTCCTCTAAGGACGCTACAGATCGGCACAAGGCCCCAAACAAGGCTTACAGCCCACAAATATAGCAAATACAGTGTATTTCCAACACTTAACACATATTATTCATTTCCGGGATGGACCAAGTCTCAATCCCCAATCACAATCAATCCCGCACCTGCCACGGTGTGCGAGCCACGCCCTATTAGCGTCACAATGTGATAAGCCGGGGTTTCGAACCCTCAGGCTACAATATACACAAACTACTCACCTCTAGCCGGTCGTAGAATCGTCCGCGATGCCTTTTCCTTTGAATTTCGTTGCCTCGTGTGTAGAATCTAGTCATATAACAATAATTATATCAAATACGGGTCAAATAATCATAACCCACTTCAATTTATATGAAATTCGCAAAATTACACTAAGTTGGTAAAACCCGACTTTCGGTACGGTTCCCGAAAAATTACGAAAGTCTCATATTCGGAACCCTCATCTCAATACGAGTCTAAGCATATCAATTTTACCAAATTCGGACTCCATTTGCTCATTCAAAACCTTGATTTTCTAAAGTTAAGCGTAGGGTTAAATCTTCCATGAATCACCCCAAATCCTTCCATTTTCATGATATAATTGCATAATAATACCAATACTAATCATAGTTTAAGTCCATAGTTACTTACCTGATGATTTCCCTTGAGTTTCTCTTCAAAATCGCCCAAATCGCCTCTAAAGCCGAGACCCAAATGTGTGAAATGTTCTGAAATTTTTCTAACTTCTGATACACTTAACTTACAGCGATTTTCGCTTCTGCGGAAGAATTTCCGCTCCTACGCGTCCGCTTCTGCGGAGATTCGATCGCTCCTGCGGATATTTCCGCTTCTACGACTAGGCGTCCGCCTCTGCGGACTCGCCTAAGCGGCTTCCCTTCCGCTTCTGCGATCCCTCACCCCACAGCCCTTGGCCGCTTCTGCGGCTCCCTTTACGCTCCAGCGGTTCCGCTTCAGCGGAAAATGTTCCGCTTCTGCGGTGCCCAGCGCTTCTGCGCTCCTCGTCCGCTTCGGCGCACCCGCTCCTGCGCCCATAATTCCGCAGGAGCGGAAACAACAGATACAGGACTCTCCAAACCTGAAATTTCCATGTTTTTCTCCCGATTAACCATCCGAAAACACCCCGAGGGCCCCGGGACCTCATTCAAACACACCAACACATCCTAATTCCTTATTCGAACTTGTTCCGATCATAAAAACACCATCCTAAACATCAAAATCACCAATTATCCACGGATTCAAGCCTAAGTTTCTTCAAAACTTTCAAAACTAACATTCAATCCAAAACCCGATCAAACGATGTCCGAATGACCTGAAAATTTGCAGACATATCCAAAATCACATAACGAAGCTACAGAAATTGTCGGAATTCCATTCCGACCCCGGATCAAAATATCACCTACCATCCGGTTTTCGCCAAAATTCAACATTCGCCAATTCAAGCTTAAAACTACACCGGACCTCCGAATTCAATTCCGATTGTTCTCCTAAGTCATAAATGATCCCCGGAACTAGTCGAATCATCAGAATCCGGTTCCGAGCACTCTAACTCAATAGTCAACTCTTGGTTGACTTTTTATATTCAAGTTTTCTTCAAACATGCTATTTGTTTCATTTTCAATCCAAATCACTCCTAACTCACCCGATATACTCTAATACTTGTTTTAAAAGCATAATATATGTAAATGCAAGGTAACGGGGTGGTAATTCCCGTAACGACGGGCCGGGTCGTTACATGTACCATTATGGGTTTGTAACAGAATGAGCTAGATTCCTACCACGTCCCCAAGATCATGGCGCAGATCCCGAAATAGGATTGTACAATTTCGTACTAGGCGGTTAGACAGCTGTACCTATAATATTCCTTATTGTAAATAGAAATGTACCTTTTTAGGGTTCCCCTAATATATAAAGGGGAACTCAATCATTTGCAACAACACATAATCACTAAGAAATGAATATACTCTCTACTTTTTGCCTAGTGTTCATCAACATTGTCCTATAGCTCTACTGCTCTTGCTTGACTTTTCTTACTTTATTGCTCTTAGTCCGTCTCGAGGTCACCATCTCGAGGTCACTATCGCTGAGTAAAATTGGTTTGATTCACTTCTATCTTCCATCTCTACCTCATATTTCTTGATTATTAATTGGTATTGAATTGAATCATATATATTTAAAACCACAAATAAAATTTAATTGTTACTCGTATTTTTGAGGTAAACAATCTTCTCAATGGAAAAAAACTCTGATATCATCCTTCATAAGGAATTTTATTAAAGGCTCCCCGTCTCTTTGTTCGTGTGTCTAAATAGTATCATCTTGAGGCCTCTTTGAACTTCCGGGTCATTGAATATTGAAAGAATTACGCCTTGAATCACTTGGCACAACAACCCAACTAATAATGGCTCATGTTTGAAGCCTTTACCCAGTTTGGCCCAGGTTTTATATATCTTGAAAGAAACTTTTCAGTCTTTAGCCCATTATTAAATATATACTTTTAGTTTTTTTTTTCTTTTGTTCTTTCCCAGCATACCCAATCTCTCTTCACTTGCCGGCCTTCCTTCTCCCTAAAAATTACAGAATATTTTTTGTACACGCTTGTGATAATCCTTGCATGTTATGTCAATTGTATTTTGATTTTTGAGTTAATCGATAAAAAGATGTTAAGGAACCACAATAAAATTCGGCATACAGTCCAAAAACTATCAGATTTATCCTAAAACTATCGGATCTGGAGTAAAAGAGCATATCGAGCAACCTCGCCTCATATTATCTTATTTCTCTTAGTTTTTGTTTCATCTTTTGCTACTGGTGAAGCCCAGATTTGAAAGTCCAAAACCTCAGTGGAAAAATTCAACACCAGCAACCACTGTGAGCACGTGATTTTTGCCCCAAGCAATTAATTCTAAAATAGAAATAGAAAACATGATTCTGATTGAAATTGGTTTGATTACTACATAGAAAATATCAATGCTTGTTTTAATGGTTGAAATAAAGTAAAAGAAATTTGAAATGAAATACAAAATAAAATTAATTGGAAAATATCAAAAAATCTAAGGTAATTATTAAGAAAATTAGAGAATCACAAGAAAAACACAAAAAAAAAATACAAATAAAGGGGATAAATACACTAGGAATAAAATACTAAGGAAAACAAATATAAAATGCAAGAAAATACCGAAATTAAATAAATAAATAAATAAATACAATTCAAAAATACAAAAATACAAGGAAATACAGAGACAAAATACAATACAAAAGAATTGGGTCAAATACACAAAATAATAAGTCCAAAATAACACTCAACAGACTAGGCCCAAAAATTAATTGAACCGGTCTGCCCAGGCATAAGCTAAACGATGTTGTATCACTGAACAAATCAGGGATGTTGATATAATCAATCAACGGACCAAATAAGGCGGTGGCCTTGTAAATGAAACGACGACGTGTAAGGAAAGAAATCAGGACCGTTCATCTCATTAATCTAACGGATGCAATTAGTGTCTCACTTAAATCCAAACAACATATCTTATGCAAAATAATCTCAGCCGTCTATCTAGTTGATCTAACGGATGAGAGGAGAATTACATTTAAATTAAACGACACTGTTTAGTGGTCAAATTGATCCTGGTCGTTCATCCTAGCCAATCTAACCGCTGAAAATCAATAATCAAAGATTAGTATATATTCCCAGCCCCCCCCCCGTTCATTTAGATCATTACACACACACACGCTTATAATACAAACCCTAGCCGCCCCTTCTTCCCCCTCCTTCTCTCACAAGACCACCGAAACCCTACCGGTGGTCAGCCTCCTGTCATCTTCCCCGGTTCAGGCCACCACCCTGAACACCCCTCTCTTTCTTCTAACACCATTACCCCATTAACCTCACCCAAAAAACCCCACCAGTCTCCCAGTTCTTGAAGCTCCGGTCGTCGGAACCCTAGCCTGCGACCACCAAAATATGAATTAGCCTTCCACCTTAACATCCCAGAACCACCATGAAATGATCTTTCACCCCATCCTAGTCCCATATCTCAAATCAAAGACAAACGTTTCGAATATTACAAAATGTGTCGCTGGAACCCTACTCCGGCTAACACATAAAACTAAACCCTTTCAATGTGACGACCCAAAGGGTCATCACTTGTTTTATTAATCATTTCGAGCTTCATAGGTCTTGAAAACCTCATTTATAGTTGCCTCAATTTGCGTGCATAGTTCGAGCGCGAAGCTGGAAATTTTTTATGTTGAAATATGTGAAATATGTGAAAACTTTGAAGAATTTTGATATTAATATTGATATGGTTGACTTTGGTCAACATTTTTGGAAAACGGACCCGGACCTGTGATTTAACGGTCTCAGAAAATCCGTAGAAAAATATGGAACTTGTGCGTATGCCCGGAATTGAAATCCGAGGTCTAGAACCCCGGTAAAACAATTTTTCTGTTAAATTGTTTTCTCAAAATGTTTAAGGAAAATGAAACTGAATTTTGATTAAAAAGTACTGGTATCGGGCTCGTATTTTGGTTCCGACGCCCGGTACGAGTCATATATATTGGTTAAGCGCTTCCTGTAAAGTTTGGTTGAAAACGGACGTCGTTTGACGTGTTTCGGCCTTAAATTGGAAATTTTGGAAATTATGAAATTTGAAAGAATTCTTGAGTTTTAAGGCTCAATTCATTGATTTTGATTTTATTTTAGCGATTTGATCGTGCGAGCAAGTTCGTATGATGTTTTTGAGTTAGTGTGCATATTTGGTTTGGAGCCCGAGGGCTCGGGAGTGTTTCGGAGGTGGTTCGGGGTGTTTTTGGAGTTAGGAAACTGGCAGATTTTCTGCAATTTTTACACGGACACTTTACTCTACGCGATCGCGGCCTTGTACACGCGATCGCACTGCCTTGTCAAATTACTCAACGCGATCGCAGCCGTCTGCACGTGATCGCGTAGCTTTCTGTTCTCCTTCAACGCGATTGCGACCCTGTTCACGCGATCGCGTAGTACAAACAAGCTACCCCAGCGAAATTCTTCTACGCGATCGCAACACTGACCACACGATCGCGTAGTGTTGAACGTTTGCCTTTCGCGAGCGACCCTGTTCACTCGATCGCGTAGAACAAAATCGTTGCCTAGTGAATTTAATCCCAAAACAAAACAGAAACGGGATAAACATCCCATTTCTGTTCAACTCTCTTCTCCACAACTCCTTGGGCGATGTTTGAGCGATTCTTCATCAAACTTCTTGGGTAAGTGATTCTTAACTCTTTTTCTTCATTTTCCATCAATATTATTTGAATTCCTAAGCCTAAATAGGTGTAAATGGGTAGAAAAATTGAGAATTGAGTATAGTAACGGTTTTCAAAGAATTTGCGATCTAGACCTCGTTTTGGAGTCGAACTTAAGAACAAATTGTATATTTGAACTCATGGATGATTGGGTGAACTTATTTTGGTTCGAAAATTGAGTTTCGATTATGTGGGCCCGGGGTGGATTTTTACTATTCCGGGCAGAATGTTGTAAAAATCATATTTAGCAATATGAACTAGTTTGTTAAGTAGAATTGATAATATTAAATCAATTGTGTATAGATACGATTGGATTGGAGCCAAATTCGAAAGGAAAAGGCATTGCTACGGATTGAATCGTTCGTAAACTTTCGAGGTAAGTGTTTGTTCTATTCTAGCTTGAAGAAATAGGAATTTAGTTATGTATGAATTGTTGATTAAGAGTTATTGGTGTCACACCGGTAATGGAGATAATTGTTAAATTATTATCGATTATTGGTTCAAAACCGGTAATTATAAATATTGTTGATGCAGAGATTATTGGTTAAATGCCGGTAATATATATATTTATGAATTGGGATCGTGTGGCGCGCCGACCACTTATATGATAAGAAATGGGATCGTGTGGCACGCCGACCGCAAAGTGATTTAAATCTTGGCATTGGCCATAGTTGCCGGTAGCCTATTGATATATTTGGGAGGGGGTGGTACGCCTACCACAAGATATAATTTATTGATATATTTGGGAGTGGGTGGTACGCCTACCACAAGGTATAATTTATTGAAATAATTGGGAGCGGGTGGTACGCCTACGACAAGGTATAACTTATTGTTACATTTGGGAGCGGGTGGTACGCCTACCACAAGATATGAAATGAAAAAAATGAATTGAGACATGAAAGTAAGATGTATTCTGTTGACTATATTACTCTGGATATTATGAGTTATTGACTGTTATTACAGAGCAGAGTCTTTCCTTATAAACGTTTGTATATGTATATATATTTCAACTGTACAGGTTTATGTGGGTGACTGGCCTTAGTCTCGTCACTATTTCGCTGGGATAGGCCAGGCACTTACCAGCACATGGGGTCGGTTGTGCTGATACTACACTCTGCGCTCTTTTTGCGCGGATACAGGTTACGGACAGTAGCAGCGGCAGTAACGATTATGGATATTCCGACTACTGAGACTACGAGGTAGCCTTGCAGGCGTCCGCAGGACCCGCTGTCTCTTCTATCTATGTATTTCATTATGTTATCTCATGTATTCAAGATAAATATCTTATATTTCTTTCAAACAATTGCGTGTATTATTCTTAGAAGTTCGTGAGTATTGTGACACCAATCTTGGGTAGTGTATCATGTTTGGGTTTCTGTATCATATTTGATAAAAATTGACTAAGTCTTCCGCTAAGTTTAATTATTCCGCTGTAATTATATGTTTTTAATTTAAAGTCTTAAGAGGAGTTTGGTAACTAATGAAAAATGTAAGTAGTAGTTGGCTTGCCTAGCTTCCACTAGTAGGCGCCATCATGACTCCCGATGGTGGGAAATCCGGGTTGTGACAAGTTGGTATCAGAGCACTAGGTTGCATAGGTCTCACAACTCACGAACAACCTTAGTAGAGTCTGAAGGATCGGTACAGAGACATCTGTATTTATCCTCCAGAGGCTACAGAGTTAGGAAAATTTTCCCTTTATTCTTTCCAGTCGTGCGACTTGATCTTTTAAATGTTAATTGAACTTCTACTCTGTTCTTCCGCAGATGGTAAGGACACGTGCATCCTCATCTACTGACTAGCAGCCCGAGGTCCCAGCAGCGGCAGCTCCCGCTAGGGGTAGAGGCCGAGGTCGAGGTCGTCCTAGAGGACAAGGTAGGGGCGGAGCTCAGCCCCGAGCAGCAGCACGAGTGGCAGAACCTCAGGTTCATATCGAGGAGGAAGTTCCAGCCCCAGCAGCTCCAGTAGGCCCAGCTCAGGTCCCAGGAGGAGCTTTGTTTTCACCGGATCTTCAGGATGCTTTGGTCCGGATAGCAGGTTTTATGGATCATATCACCAGAGCAGGTTTATTACCAGTAGCACCAGCCACTTCTCAGGCTGGAGGAGGTAATCAGACTCCTGCTACGCGCACTCCGGAGCCAGTAATTCCCCAGGCTCAGGTTCTTGTGATTCAGCCAGTTGAGGCAGCTCAGCCTGTTATTGTGATTCCGTCTAATGATGGTGCAACTATGTCCGTTGATGCGTTATGGAGATTGGACAGGTTTACCAAGCTATTCACTACCACATTCAGTGGCACTCCTTCATAGGATTTCCTATATAGCTGCCACGAAGTTCTCCGTACTCTGGGCATTGTGGAGACTAATGTTGTGGAATTTGCTACTTTTCAATTATCTGGTTCTGCCAAGACTTGGTGGAGGGATTATTGTCTATCCAGGCCAGCGGGATCATCATCTTTGACTTGGGGGCAATTTGCAGAACTGTTCTTGGAAAGGTTCCTTCCAGCAACTCAACGGGAGGCTCTGCGCAGGAAGTTTGAGCGTCTTCATCAGGGTTCTATGTCTGTCTCACAGTATGAGACTAGGTTCGTGGACCTGGCTCATCATGTTATTATCATACTTCCCACAAATCGGGAAAGGGTGAGAAGGTTTATTGTTGGCTTGAATCAGCCAATTCGACTACAGATGGCTTTGGGGGCAGGAACTGAAATCACTTTTCAGGAGGTGGCTAATGCAGCCCGCCGGATCGAGATGGCTCTATCACAGGGAGCAAGACATGGATCAGATAAAAGATCTCGTAATTCGGGTAGATTCAGTGGTACCTCGTCCGGAGGTAGAGATTCTCATGATAGAGGCCATCCTCCTAGGCCTTATCAGTCAGCTCTTCAGGTTTCTCATGATGCTTCAGGTGATCGTAATTCTCGGCCACGCTACTCTGATCAGCAGCCTATCAGTGCACCACCACTTCGCTATTTTCAGCAG
>JASVEL010003328.1:0-61071 GCA_032618575.1 Nicotiana noctiflora
TAAAAAAATAGTATAATAACACAAAAACCCTTTTTCTCTGCCTTCTCTCTAGGACTAGAGAGAGAAAGGGGTGATTTCAATGTTCAAGGCATAAATCCTTCATCTTTCGAGTTTTCTTCTCAATTTGTAGACCAAAACACTGTTATTTCCTATTGCCAACAATCCCCAGTAGTTTCCATCCACAAATCTTTCATTTTTTGTCCAGTTTAATTTGACGAACTACTGTTCATCGGCTCAACAGCGAAGGACGACCCAGTAGCGTCTCGAGCCTACTGTAGCGTAGCAACTCGAGCCTACTGTAGCGTCGCGTTTGTTCACTTTTTGATTCATCGCCTAAGCCTCACTGCTCATCGACGTTGAATTTCTTCATTTGAGCTTCTAATTCGAGCAGCTCAGCTAGGTGAAGAACTACTGCTCCATTGAGTTTCATGGAGTTTTGCTGCTGAAGTTCTGTGAACTACTGTCATCAGCTCAACACTGCTCCATTGGAGACCTTGATTTACGGTAGTTTGTCACTTGAAAGCACATATTGTAGCAAAGAGGAGCTGCTAGCACATTTTGGCCCTGTTTCATCAGCTCTGGATAAAACCTGGGAGCCTAGGGAGAGACGAGCTTCACTGTAATGGCCTCGTCGGCCACTGCCCAGCCTCCTCCTGAGGTTGGGCAGTCGTCTCTCAATCATACAACAGCCCTACAAACATCTGCTAATCATCAAACAAACCAAACTTACGCTAACCTACTCCAACCGTCAGCACTAAACAATCCAATGCAAGTACAAAGGTTTATCTTGAAGCCAGTTGAGATCTTACATGGTGAGCCAATGATTCGATGGAAGAAGGCAGAAGTTAAGCAATCAATAATACAACAAGGCCTGAACCTAGCAGTGCTTGGCAAATTCTCATACGGCAAACCTGCGATACAAGAGCTGAGGAAGGTTATACCAATCCAATGTGAACTAAAGGGTACTTGTTCTGTTGGTTTGATCGAAGAATCACATGTCCTGATCAAGCTATCGTTGATGGAGGATTATATTCACCTGTTATCAAAACCAGCATTTTATTTGAAGGCGCAAGGTGATTACTGGCAGATGCGATGCACGAAGTGGAGTCCATGGTGGACTCCGGATGTTGAGACACCAATTGCAATCGCATGGATCTCGTTTCAGGACCTACCATCTAATTTCTTTGGTAAGGAGTTTGTATTTTCATTGGCAAGTGCAGTAGGTAGGCCGTTACATGTTGATTTGGCTACTCAAAATGGTACACGACCTAGTTGTGCGAAAGTGAAGGTGGAGGTGAATTTACTTGCTACATTGCCACAAAGGATTAAGATTATTGAAGAAGCTGATGAAACAGGTCCAGAGGAGTCGAAATGGATCAAAATTAGGTACGACTATATGCCTAAATATTGTAAGACCTGTAAAAAGCAAGGCCATAATGAACGAGAATGCTGGATAATTCACCCAGAATTACATAAGAATGCTACTGGAGCAGGCAAGGAACAAGCGAAGGAACAAGCAATCATTCTGAGTACTGATGTTGTTGGCACAGCAGCAAACTTTACCAAGGTATTATCAAGTGGAAAAGTACTTGGGAAGCCAGTCACTAATCATGCTAAACAGGAGTGGATGAAGGCCAGAAAGAATAAGTATCATAGAGATGAACGAGGCTACATAATTGAGGAGAATAAGGAAAATGAAGATCACAAGGGTAAAGGAAAGCTTAAAGAAGGTGCTGTGATTTCAAATAACAGATTTGGAGCATTAGAGATGGAAGAAGAAGTGCAACCAATTATGCAAATTATAGATGGAACAGAAGATAGAGGAGACAAGGCAATAGGACAAGACCAAAATAATAAGGAGAATAACAAAGTAAAGCAATGGGAAAGTAAGGGGAATTGCTCTCCTAATCCTACTTCATTTGGGATTGGAGAAGGTCATACAGGAAATTTTGATCAAAAGGATGGTGGAAAAGGATCTGTTGGCAAGGAGGAAATTGCAGCTAGGAAAATAAAACGGGAAGCAGTGGAGAAGAGCAATATGGTAAGGGAATCAGGTGGTGAATCTAACTGATGATGTTGCAGTCAGAAGGGAACAAACCATAGATTGGGTGCATAGGAGATTTGGGACAAGTAAAGAGGAGCTTCAATTATGTAATGTGGCTACAAATCGATCCTGTCAAGAAATACCATCACAAACTCATGAGAACTCTGGACAAAAGGAAGATTTTCATGAGGTCAACTCTGTTAAGACCTTATGGAGTGAAGAGATTGAGATTATAGATAAGCATACGGCAAAAGAGCAAGTGTTTGGAGGCAAGGAAAAGAAAAACAATGCTAGACATGCTGCCAGGGGAGATGCTACAGTAAACGATAGCACTGGTAAAGCTAATGATGAAGATAATGCAAACTGCATGATGAATCAACATGAAATATCACCGGGGAGAGTTCAAGGAGTAAGCAAGGAAGATCTACAACAAGATGGAACAGCTTTACAAGTGAAGTCTACACAGCAAGCCAATGGAACAGTAAAATCTAGTGTACTTGGGAAGATTTTGGCATCTGTATATGGAAAAGAGATTGATGGGGATGTTTCTACAGATGTATTAAAAGAATCAGAGGTTATACACAAACAACTAGAGCAAGACACACGAGTTGGTCGTAAAGAAACAGTAAATGCTGCATGTAATACTACAGTGAACCCCGACCTAGGATCTGTGTATGCGCTGCAATTTAAACTTATGCAAGAGAATTTAGAGACCATGGGAAATACCTCAGGATTGCAACATGGTACTGAGGTCACAGAACATGCAATTGTTGCCAAGGATACTGGAGAGATTGAACCTATTCCTGTGGCATGTGCCTCAAGCACAGGATTGCCAATGCAGATCCATCTTAATATGCCATTAAGGACTCCAAATCAAATGTTGCATGATATTATTACTCATAAGGAGCTACCAGTTGATATACAACAGACCATATTGAAACAACAAGCACAGATAGAAGATGAGGAAGAAAATGAATCTCTAGCTGAAAATTTCAAAGCTATTGCAAGGGAGGGGATTTATCTCCTAAGTCAGCAGTTGGAAGTGGGAAGAAAAGCAAGAAAAAACAACATAAAGAGCTGCAACCACCTGTTAGAATTTTGCCCGGAAGGGCAGCCTCTAATGTGTCAAGATGAAGGTCAAGACTCTCATTTGGAACATAAGGTCTGTTAAAACTCAGCAGGCCTTTCAAAGGGTTATTAATATGCAGAAGGAGCATGGTTTCTTTATTGTTGCACTGATGGAACCAATGCAAAAGTTGAAATTTCTCCAGAAGTATAGAAGAAGGCTAGGTATGGAAGCTGCAATCTCAAATGTGAATGGTAAGATTTGGTTGTTCTTTGATGCTGTGGTAGAATGGGATCTATTAATAGACACTGAACAACAAATGACACTAAGAGTATATCATCGGGAACTTGGTAAATTCATAATGATGACATTTGTATATGCCAAGTGTTGTGCAATTGAAAGATTAGAATTATGGGATAATTTATACTATCTGGCAAGTGATATGGATTTGCCTTGGCTAGTTGGTGGTGACTTTAATGTTGTGATGGGAGAGGAAGAGAAGATAGGTGGTCTGCCAGTATATCCTCCTGAATATGAGGATTTTGCTTTCTGTGCTAATTCATGTGGACTTTTTGATCTTGGTTACAAAGGGAGCCCTTTTACATGGTGGAATGGTAGGCCAAATGCAGAGTGCATTTTTAAAAGGCTTGATCGAATTCTGGTGAACATGCCATTTCGGAACTTATTCCCAACGATTGAAGTGGAACATCTTATTAGAACAGGCTCTGATCATGCTCCTCTGTTGATGAGCTGTGGTGAAGAAGCAATGAGCTTTATAAAGCCATTTAAATTTCTGCACTTCTGGACACAACATGAAGAGTTCTTACGGGTGGTGAAGCAGAACTGGGCTGCTGACTTCACTGGAGATCCTTTCTTGATGTTCAAGCAAAAGTTGAAAAGAGTGAAAATTGCTTTGTCAAAGTGGAGTAAACTCACTTATGGGGATATTTTCAAACAGTTGGCTATTAGAGAAGATGTGGTGAGAATCAAGGAGCAGCTATTTGAGGAGGAACCATCGATTGAAAACAGAATAGTCCTACAACAAGCTCAGGCAGAGTTGAAGAAGTATTTGACCCTTGAAGAACAATATTGGAAACAAAAGGCAGGTATAAATTGGTTTGAAGAAGGAGATAGAAATATAAGGTTCTTTCATAACTGTGTAAATGGAAAAAGACAAAAGTTGAAATTGAAAAGGATCATGGATAGTGATGGTGCATGGATAGAAGATCAAGATAAGCTATCACAAGCTGCTGTAGAATTTTACCTGAAGCAATTCACAAGTGAGGGTGATGCTGAGAACTTTGAAATGCTGAACAATGTGCCTACCATGGTGACAACAGAACACAACATGGAGTTATGTAGAATTCCAACTCAGAAGGAGGTTAAAGATGCTGTTTTTGCACTAAGTGGTGAGAGTGCAAGCGGGCCAGATGGTTTCTCGGGCTTATTCTTTCAAGCATGCTGGGAGATTGTGGGGCAGAATATCCATGAGTTGGTTGTGTTGTTCTTTGAGGGTAGACCTTTGCCCAAATCAATAACACACACAAACTTAGTGTTGCTACCTAAGAAGCCTCAAGTGCAAACATTTTCTGATCTTAGACCCATCAGCTTGAGTAATTTTATCAACAAAATCTTCTCCAGAGTAGTACATGATAGGCTTGAAAAGATACTGCCCTTATTAGTTTCATTGAACCAGTCCGGCTTTGTCAAAGGAAGGAGCATTTTTGAAAACATCTTACTGACTCAGGAGATTGTGACTGACATCAGAATAAGAGGAAAGCCAGCAAATGTAGTGATCAAGTTAGATATGGCCAAGGCATATGATAGGGTGTCTTGGAAGTTTTTGATGCATGTACTAAGGATGGTGGGATTTGCAGAGTGTTTTATACACATGGTGTGGAATTTGATATCAAATAATTGGTACTCAGTGATGGTGAATGGCCAGGCTACAGGTTTCTTTCACTCGACAAGAGGGGTGAAGCAGGGAGACCCTCTATCCCCAGCATTGTTTGTTCTATCAGCAGAGGTGCTATCTAGATCACTGAATAAGTTATTTGAAGACAGGCAGTTTAGAGGATTTGGAATGCCAAAGTGGTCTGATCCATTGAACCACCTTGGTTATGCAGATGACACTATAATATTTGCCTCAGCTGATCCTTATTCCTTGCATAAAATTATGGAAGTCTTGGCATTATATGAGAAAACATCAGGACAGTTGATAAACAAGGCAAAGAGCTCTTACTATGTACATTCAAAGATTGCAACAGGATTGAAAGCTACAGTAGCTAATATAACTGGTTTCTCTAAAGGCACATTCCCATTTACATACCTAGGATGTCCAATCTTTTACACAAGGAGGAGGAAGAACTACTATAATGATCCGATTCAGAAGGTGAAGGCAAAGTTGCACTCATGGAAAGGGAAGTTACTGTCATATGGAGGAAAGGCTACATTGATATCAAGTGTATTACAAAGCATGCCAACTCACATCTTGTCTGTCCTAGATCCACCAAACAATGTCATTGAGCATCTCCATAAGACATTTGCAAGATTTTTTTGGAGTAACAAGGAAGAAGGAAGAAGTAGGCACTGGACAAAGTGGCAGAACTTATGTCCGCCAAAGGAAGAAGGTGGTGTAGGTTTCAGATCTCTCTTTGATGTGTCTAAAGCCATGTTTGCAAAGCTATGGTGGAGATTCAGGACAACAAAATCATTATGGTCCAACTACATGTGGAACAAATATTGCAAGAAAGAGGCACCTACCGTGGTTCAATATAGGAATGGTTCTCATGTTTGGAGAAAAATATTGAAAGCCAGAGATGAAGTCGAGCATGAAATATTTTGGGAGATGAACATGGGAGCTACTAATATATGGCATGAAAATTGGACTGGATTGGGGCCTTTGTATCATGTAGTCCCTTCAGATTTTCACATCAATGAGGAGCTTCAGGAGGTGGCAGACTTAAGAGAAGAAGGGCAGTGGAATGATGCATTGTTGAATCAAACTTTTCCAGCAGATATTGTAAATCACATCCGAGAAGAAGTACAATTTATGCCTACTGATGAGTACTGGGACACTCCAAGGTGGATGCCTTCAACATCAGGAAAATTTACAGTGAGTAGTGCTTGGAAAATACTGAGACATAGAGAACCAGTTAGTTCGGAATATGCAAGGCTATGGACAAAAGGACTGCCCTTCAAAATCTCATTCTTTTGCTGGAGAGTTTGGAAAGGAAAGGTTCCAACAGATGATATATGGAGAAATGGAGGATATATGGTGGTTTCTAAATGCTGGTGCTGTCTTTCACCTAGAGAAGACTCTTTTCAGCATCTATTCTTGCACAGTGATACTGCACAAAAAGTGTGGAGTACATTTAGCCAGGCTGCAAGTTTAATGATCAACATGATACAAGTGCATCAAATTATAAGGGAGTGGTGGAATGTTAAATGTTGTCCCAAGCTGAAACCTTTGTTTCAGGCAGTCCCTGCAGCTATTCTATGGGAGATATGGAAGAGGAGAAATACAATGAAACATGGAGGCTCAGTGTCTTGTAGCAGGGTTATTCATGAAGTAAATAGGACACTGCATTATTTGGCTAAGGTAAGATATCCATGGCTCACTGGGATTCCAATGTTGTGGCCGGATATGATCAAATTCTTCGAGCAATACAAGCCAGTTATAGTGACAAGAAGAGTAACATGGCAGACTCCATATGATAGATGGTTCAAATGCAACACTGATGGTGCATCGAGGGGGAATCCAGGCCTTAGCTCTTTTGGTTTTTGTGTGAAGGATCACAATGGAGATATGATTTTTGCTAGTGCAAGGGAGATAGGTGAAACAACAAACATAGTAGCAGAGGCAAAGGCAATAGTACATGGGCTGTCATACTGTGTGGAGAAGGAGTTACACCCATTGATCCTGGAAACTGACTCGTTGGTGATGAAAAAAGTGATTGAAGATGAATGGGAGGTACCATGGAGTATAGCAGCAGATGTGAAAAAGATCAAGGACTTCAAGAGGACATACAATGTCATATTTCAGCATGTACTAAGGGAGGGAAACACAGTAGCAGACTATTTAGCTAATTTGGTTTTTTCTTTTGCAGGTACAGTTAACTTTCATTCATTTCAAGAATTACCAGCTAAAGGAAAAGCATTGATCAACATGGACAAAGCTCAAATTCCTAATTTAAGAGTTCGGATTGCTAAAAGAAAAGCACCGGACTAATGGAGAGGCAACCATCGTCAGCACTGTGCTCATTAACTTACTGGAGGTTGTTAAATCACTGCTCAGTGGTATCAGCATGTATTCATGCTCAATCTGAGAGTGTTTTGATAATTTTCAGGAAGGGAGTGTGCACAGTAAAGGTTTCACTAGATGAGCAGATCAATTGTGAAAGCAATACATGCAGGAACATCATGAGCATTATTTGCAGGATCATTTGTTTTGGCATGGGAATGGATATAGTATTAGCTAGATATGGCTTATTTATGTGTTTGGAATATATTGGATATTATTATGTCATTTTTCAGTGGTATTAGTGTGGTTCCACACTCATTCTGGAGGTGACATAGTAGTATACAATGTACAAGGGCAACATATACTAAAGGTGATTGAGACAATTCATTGCAGTGAATTCCTATACTGTGGTACTCTTGGATCGACTTGATCATTGCCTATACTCCGCATACCTTGGCACCTGGTGAGAGCTTGAGTGGTGCTACATGGTACTTGAAATGGGCAGGAGAAGTCAATCATAGCTGCAGGACATGGAAATATTCATTTAGACTTCATGTTATAGATGATATTACTTTTCTGATTAGATTCTATATTTACTTTTTTTAAAATATACCACTAGGCATTGTACCTAGTGGCTAATATATAAATAAACGAATAAAAATCCCAATCCGGGTCCAAAAGGATACAATTTGTCCTCCTACTACCAGTAGACTATGAAATAAATCTATGTAAACATAGAATCTAATCAGAAAAACTAATATCATCTATAACATGAAGTCTAAATGAATATTTCCATGTCCTGCAGCTATGATTGACTTCTCCTGCCCATTTCAAGTACCATGTAGCACCACTCAAGCTCTCACCAGGTGCCAAGGTATGCGGAGTGTAGGCAATGATCAAGTCGATCCAAGAGTACCACAGTATAGGAACAAGAATTGACTTCCCATCCGATAATTCACTGCAATGAAAAGATATTGTCTCAATCACCTTTAGTATATGTTGCCCTTGTACATTGTATACTACTATGTCACCTCCAGAATGAGTGTGGAACCACACTAATACCACTGAAAAATGACATAATAATATCCAATATATTCCAAACACAGAAATAAGCCATATCTTGACACTAGTCGATCGTGAACTCCAAGTATCTGTTGTAGCTTCCATGTTGTATGCCTTGATTGTTGATATTCGATGAACTAGTGTAATTGAATCAAACCAAGTGAGCGTGTCCCTTGAGCTATCTAACAGTGACATCTTTGTCATTGCAATGCAGAAAGCCCAGCCAATGATGTTGATGATGATGCTGCCTGTGTGCTTTTCACCTCTTGCCTCGATTTCCTGCAATAACCATAGCACATATATATTGTCTACTACTATATCATCTCCAGACTGAGTATGAAAACATACTAATACCACTGGAAAATGACACAGCAATATCCAACATATTCCAAACATATAAAGCAGCCATAACATAACAATATGTAATCGCGAATTCCAAATGGCTGTTGTAACTTCCATTTTCATATATGTCCTTGTTCGATGAGACAATGTAGTTCGAGTGCATACCATGCCTAGCAATAGCACAATTGATCTTCCAATGCAACTCATGTCAAAGTGTCCAAAACTGCTCAGAAACCATACCATGTCTGTGAATGATCGTGAGTTCCAAGGAATTGTTATGATTTTTATGGTGTGCTGCAAAACCTTCAAACTTAATCCTTTTCGATGAATCAGTGAAATCAACAGAAGCCAATTGATGTTACTGATAATTAGAATAGCTAATACTATCTCCATTCCCATGCCAAAACAAATGATCCCGCAAATAATGCTCATGATGTTCCTGCATGTATTGCTTTCACAATTGATCTGCTCATCTAGTGAAACCTTTACTGTGCACACTCCCTTCCTGAAAATTATCAAAACACTCTCAGATTGAGCATGAATACATGCTGATACCACTGAGCAGTGATTTAACAACCTCCAGTAAGTTAATGAGCACAGTGCTGACGATGGTTGCCTCTCCATTAGCCTGGTGCTTTTCTTTTGGCAATCCGAACTCTTAAATTAGGAATTTGAGCTTTGTCCATGTTGATCAATGCTTTTCCTTTAGCTGGTAATTCTTGAAATGACTGAAAGTTAACTGTACCTGCAAAAGAAAAAACCAAGTTAGCTAAATAGTCTGCTACTGTGTTTCCCTCCCTTAGTACATGCTGAAATATGACATTGTATGTCCTCTTGAAGTCCTTGATCTTTTTCACATCTGCTGCTATACTCCATGGTACCTCCCATTCATCTTCAATCACTTTTTTCATCACCAACGAGTCAGTTTCCAGGATCAATGGGTGTAACTCCTTCTCCACACAGTATGACAGCCCATGTACTATTGCCTTTGCCTCTGCTACTATGTTTGTTGTTTCACCTATCTCCCTTGCACTAGCAAAAATCATATCTCCATTGTGATCCCTCACACAAAAACCAAAAGAGCTAAGGCCTGGATTCCCCCTCGATGCACCATCAGTGTTGCATTTGAACCATCTATCATATGGAGTCTGCCATGTTACTCTTCTTGTCACTATAACTGGCTTGTATTGCTCGAAGAATTTGATCATATCCGGCCACAACATTGGAATCCCAGTGAGCCATGGATATCTTACCTTAGCCAAATAATGCAGTGTCCTATTTACTTCATGAATAACCCTGCTACAAGACACTGAGCCTCCATGTTTCATTGTATTTCTCCTCTTCCATATCTCCCATAGAATAACTGCAGGGACTGCCTGAAACAAAGGTTTCAACTTGGGACAACATTTAGCATTCCACCACTCCCTTATAATTTGATGCACTTGTATCATGTTGATCATTAAACTTGCAGCCTGGCTAAATGTACTCCACACTTTTTGTGCAGTATCACTGTGCAAGAAAAGATGCTGAAAAGAGTCTTCTCTAGGTGAAAGACAGCACCAGCATTTAGAAACCACCATATATCCTCCATTTCTCCATATATCATCTGTTGGAACCTTTCCTTTCCAAACTCTCCAACAAAAGAATGAGATTTTGAAGGGCAGTCCTTTTGTCCATAGCCTTGCATATTCTGAACTAACTGGTTCTCTATGTCTCAGTATTTTCCAAGCACTACTCACTGTAAATTTTCCTGATGTTGAAGGCGTCCACCTTGGAGTGTCCCAGTACTCATCAGTAGGCATAAACTGTACTTCTTCTCGGATGTGATTTACAATATCTGCTGGAAAAGTTTGATTCAACAGTGCATCATTCCACTGCTCTTCTTCTCTTAAGTCTGCCACCTCCCGAAGCTCCTCATTGATGTGAAAATCTGAAGGGACTACATGATACAAAGGCCCCAATCCAGTCCAATTTTCATGCCATATATTAGTAGCTCCCCTGTTCATCTCCCAAAATATTTCATGCTCGACTTCATCTCTGGCTTTCAATATTTTTCTCCAAACATGAGAACCATTCTTCCTATATTGAACCACAGTAGGTGCCTCTTTCTTGCAATATTTGTTCCACATGTAGTTGGACCATAGTGATTTTGTTGTCCTGAATCTCCACCATAGCTTTGCAAACATGGCTTTAGACACATCAAAGAGAGATCTGAAACCTACACCACCTTCTTCCTTTGGCAGACATAAGTTCTGCCACTTTGTCCAGTGCCTACTCCTTCCTTCTTCCTTGTTACTCCAAAAAAATCTTGCAAATGTCTTATGGAGATGCTCAATGACATTGTTTGGTGGATCTAGGACAGACAAGATGTGAGTTGGCATGCTTTGTAATACACTTGATATCAATGTAGCCTTTCCTCCATATGACAGTAACTTCCCTTTCCATGAGTGCAACTTTGCCTTCACCTTCTGAATCGGATCATTATAGTAGTTCTTCCTCCTCCTTGTGTAAAAGATTGGACATCCTAGGTATGTAAATGGGAATGTGCCTTTAGAGAAACCAGTTATATTAGCTACCGTAGCTTTCAATCCTGCTGCAATCTTTGAATGTACATAGTAAGAGCTCTTTGCCTTGTTTATCAACTGTCCTGATGTTTTCTCATATAATGCCAAGACTTCCATAATTTTCTCCAAGGAATAAGGATCAGCTGAGGCAAATATTATAGTGTCATCTGCATAAGCAAGGTGGTTCAATGGATCAGACCACTTTGGCATTCCAAATCCTCTAAACTGCCTGTCTTCAAATAACTTATTCAGTGATCTAGATAGAACCTCTGCTGATAGAACAAACAATGCTGGGGATAGAGGGTCTCCCTGCTTCACCCCTCTTGTCGAGTGAAAGAAACCTGTAGCCTGGCCATTCACCATCACTGAGTACCAATTATTTGATATCAAATTCCACACCATGTGTATAAAACACTCTGCAAATCCCATCTTCCTTAGTACATGTATCAAAAACTTCCAAGACACCCTATCATATGCCTTGGCCATATCTAACTTGATCACTACATTTGCTGGCTTTCCTCTTATTCTGATGTCAGTCACAATCTCCTGAGTCAGTAAGATGTTTTCAAAAATGCTCCTTCCTTTGACAAAGCCAGACTGGTTCAATGAAACTAATAACGGCAGTATCTTTTCAAGCCTATCATGTACTACTCTGGAGAAGATTTTGTTGATAAAATTACTCAAGCTGATGGGTCTAAGATCAGAAAATGTTTGCACTCGAGGCTTCTTAGGTAGCAACACTAAGTTTGTGTGTGTTATTGATTTGGGCAAAGGTCTACCCTCAAAGAACAACACAACCAACTCATGGATATTCTGCCCCACAATCTCCCAACATGCTTGAAAGAATAAGCCTGAGAAACCATCTGGCCCGCTTGCACTCTCACCACTTAGTGCAAAAACAGCATCTTTAACCTCCTTCTGAGTTGGAATTCTACATAACTCCATGTTGTGTTCTGCTGTCACCATGGTAGGCACATTGTTCAACATTTCAAAGTTCTCAGCATCACCCTCACTTGTGAATTGCTTCAGGTAAAATTCTACAGCAGCCTGTGATAGCTTATCTTGATCTTCTATCCATGCACCATCACTATCCATGATCCTTTTCAATTTCAACTTTTGTCTTTTTCCATTTACACAGTTATGAAAGAACCTTGTATTTCTATCTCCTTCTTCAAACCAATTCATACCTGCCTTTTGTTTCCAATATTGTTCTTCAAGGGTCAAATACTTCTTCAACTCTGCTCCGAGCTTGTTGTAGGACTATTCTGTTTTCAATCGATGGTTCCTCCTCAAATAGCTGCTCCTTGATTCTCACCACGTCTTCTCTGATAGCCAACTCTTTGAAAATATCCCCATAAGTGAGTTTACTCCACTTTGACAAAGCAATTTTGACTCTTTTCAACTTCTGCTTGAACATCAAGAAAGGATCTCCAGTGAAGTCAGCAGCCCAGTTCTGCTTCACCACCCCTAAGAACTCTTCATGTTGTGTCCAGAAGTGCAGAAATTTAAATGGCTTTATAAAGCTCATTGCTTCTTCACCACAGCTCATCAACAGAGGAGCATGATCAGAGCCCGTTCTAATAAGATGTTCCACTTCAATCGTTGGGAATAAGTTCTGAAATGGCATGTTCACCAGAATTCGATCAAGCCTTTTAAAAATGCACTCTGCATTTGGCCTACCATTCCACCATGTAAAAGGGCTCCCTTTGTAACCAAGATCAAAAAGCCCACATGAATTAGCACAGAAGGCAAAATCCTCATATTCAGGAGGATATACTGGCAGACCACCTATCTTCTCTTCCTCTCCCATCACAACATTAAAGTCACCACCAACTAGCCAAGGCAAATCCATATCACTTGCCAAATAGTATAAATTATCCCATAATTCTAATCTTTCACTTGCACAACACTTGGCATATACAAATGTCATCATTACGAATTTACCAAGTTCCCGATGATATACTCTTAGTGTAATTTGTTGTTCAGTGTCTATTAATAGATCCCATTCTACCACAGCATCAAAGAACAACCAAATCTTACCATTCACATTTGAGATTGCAGCTTCCATACCTAGCCTTCTTCTATACTTCTGGAGAAATTTCAACTTTTGCATTGGTTCCATCAATGCAACAATAAAGAAACCATGCTCCTTCTGCATATTAATAACCCTTTGAAAGGCCTGCTGAGTTTTTACAGACCTTATGTTCCAAATGAGAGTCTTGACCTTCATCTTGACACATTAGAGGTTGCCCTTCCGGGCAAAATTCTAACAGGTGGTTGCAGCTCTTTATGTTGTTTTTTTGTGCTTTTCTTCCCACTTCCAACTCTGCTGACTTAGGAGATAAATCCCCTCCCTTGCAATAGCTTTGAAATTTTCAGCTAGAGATTCATTTTCTTCCTCATCTTCTATCTGTGCTTGTTGTTTCAATATGGTCTGTTGTATATCAACTGGTAGCTCCTTATGAGTAATAATATCATGCAACACTTGATTTGGAGTCCTTAATGGCATATTAAGATGGATCTGCATTGGCAATCCCTGTGCTTGAGGCACATGCCACAGGAATAGGTTCAATCTCTCCAGTATCCTGGGCAACAATTGCATGTTCTGTGACCTCCGTACCATGTTGCAATCCCGAGGTATTTCCCATGGTCTCTAAATTCTCTTGCATAAGTTTAAATTGCAGCGCATACACAGATCCTAGGTCGGGGTTCACTGTAGTATTACATGCAGCATTTACTATTTCTTTACGACCAACTCCTGTGTCTTGCTCTAGTTGTTTGTGTATAACCTCTGATTCTTTTAATACATCTGTAGAAACATCCCCATCAATCTCTTTTCCATATACAGATGCCAAAATCTTCCCAAGTACACTAGATTTTACTGTTCCATTGGCTTGCTGTGTAGACTTCACTTGTAAAGCTGTTCCATCTTGTTGTAGATCTTCCTTGCTTACTCCTTGAACTCTCCCCAGTGATTTTTCATGTTGATTCATCATGCAGTTTGCATTATCTTCATCATTAGCTTTACCAGTGCTATCGTTTACTGTAGCATCTCCCCTGGCAGCATGTCTAGCATTGTTTTTCTTTTCCTTGCCTCCAAACACTTGCTCTTTTGCCGTCTTGCTTCTCCATAACCTCAATCTCTTCACTCCATAAGGTCTTAAAAGAGTTGACCTCATGAATATCATCCTTCTGTCCATAATCCTCATGAGTTTGTGATGGTATTTCTTGACAGGATCGATTTGTAGCCACATTACATAATCTGAGTTCCTCCTTACTTGTGCCAAATCTCCTATGCACCCAGTCTATGGTTTGTTCCCTTCTGACTGCAACATCATCAGTAGATTCACCACCTGATTCCCTTACCATATTGCTCTTCTCCACTGCTTCCCTTTTTATTTTCCTAGCTGCAATTTCCTCCTTGCCAACAGATCCTTTTCCACCATCCTTTTGATCAAAATTTCCTGTATGACCTTCTCCAATCCCAAATGAGGTAGGATTAGGAGAGCAATTCCCCTTACTTTCCCACTGCTTTACTTTGTTATTCTCCTTATTATTTTGGTCTTGTCCTATTGCCTTGTCTCCTCTATCTTCTGTTCCATCTATAATTTGCATAATTGGTTGCACTTCTTCTTCCATCTCTAATGCTCCAAATCTGTTATTTGAAATCACAGCACCTTCTTTAAGCTTTCCTTTACCCTTGTGATCTTCATTTTCCTTATTCTCCTCAATTATGTAACCTCGTTCATCTCTATGATACTTATTCTTTCTGGCCTTCATCCACTCCTGTTTAGCATGATTAGTGACCGGCTTCCCAAGTACTTTTCCACTTGATAATACCTTGGTAAAGTTTGCTGCTGTGCCAACAACATCAGTACTCAGAATGATTGGTTGTTCCTTCGCCTGTTCCTTGCCTGCTCAAGTAGCATTCTTATGTAATTCTGGGTGAATTATCCAGCATTCTCGTTCATTATGGCCTTGCTTTTTACAGGTCTTACAATATTTAGGCATATAGTCGTACCTAATTTTGATCCATTTCGACTCCTCTGGACCTGATTCATCAGCTTCTTCAATAATCTTAATCCTTTGTGGCAATGTAGCAAGTAAATTCACCTCCACCTTCACTTTCGCACAACTAGGTCGTGTACCATTTTGAGTAGCCAAATCAACATGTAACGGCCTACCTACTGCACTTGCCAATGAAAATACAAACTCCTTACCAAAGAAATTAGGTGGTAGGTCCTGAAACGAGATCCATGCGATTGCAATTGGTGTCTCAACATCCGGAGTCCACCATGGACTCCACTTCGTGCATCGCATCTGCCAGTAATCACCTTGCGCCTTCAAATAAAATGCTGGTTTTGATAACAGGTGAATATAATCCTCCATCAACGATAGCTTGATCAGGACATGTGATTCTTCGATCAAACCAACAGAACAAGCACCCTTTAGTTCACATTGGATTGGTATAACCTTCCTCAGCTCTTGTATCGCAGGTTTGCCGTATGAGAATTTGCCAAGCACTGCTAGGTTCAGGCCTTGTTGTATTATTGATTGCTTAACTTCTGCCTTCTTCCATCGAATCATTGGCTCACCATGTAAGATCTCAACTGGCTTCAAGATAAACCTTTGTACTTGCATTGGATTGTTTAGTGCTGACGGCTGGAGTAGGTTAGCGTAAGTTTGGTTTGTTTGATGATTAGCAGATGTTTGTAGGGCTGTTGTATGATTGAGAGACGACCGCCCAACCTCAGGAGGAGGCTGGGCAGTGGCCGACGAGGCCATTACAGTGAAGCTCGTCTCTCCCTAGGCTCCCAGGTTTTATCCAGAGCTGATGAAACAGGGCCAAAATGTGCTAGCAGCTCCTCTTTGCTACAATATGTGCTTTCAAGTGACAAACTACCGTAAATCAAGGTCTCCAATGGAGCAGTGTTGAGCTGATGACAATAGTTCACAGAACTTCAGCAGCAAAACTCCATGAAACTCAATGGAGCAGTAGTTCTTCACCTAGCTGAGCTGCTCGAATTAGAAGCTCAAATGAAGAAATTCAACGTCGATGAGCAGTGAGGCTTAGGCGATGAATCAAAAAGTGAACAAACACGACGCTACAGTAGGCTCGAGTTGCTACAGAGACACAAAATCTCTACAGTAATCCAATGGAACAGTAAATCGCTGTTGAGCCGATGAACAGTAGTTCGTCAAATTAAACTGGACAAAAAATGAAAAATTTGTGGATGGAAACTACTGGGGATTGTTGGCAATAGGAAATAACAGTGTTTTGGTCTAGAAATTGACAAGAAAACTTGAAAGATGAAGGATTTATGCCTTGAACATTGAAATCACCCCTTTCCCTCTCTAGTCCTAGAGAGAAGGCAGAGAAATAGACTTTTTTTCTGATTAGATTCTATGTTTACATAGATTTATTTCATAGTCTACTGGTAGTAGGAGGACAAATTGTATCCTTTTGGACCCGGATTGGGATTTTTATTCGTTTATTTATATATTAGCCACTAGGTACAATGCCTAGTGGTATATTTTGCTAAAAAAAAAAAAAAAAATTCACTATGACTACAATTGTCTTACATTTCTCCCAATCTGTTATGACAACAATCGTATTAGTCAAATGGACTTATGTGGTTGTCGTAGGCCGATGCATCCTAGTATATGAATGAAATAATATTCATAGATAGTCAATTACTAAATAACAACCACGATATATAAACAAAAGTTCCTATGACTACAATCGTATTAGTCAAATGGACTTATGTGGTTGTCGTAGGCGGATGCATCCTAGTATATGAATGAAATAATATTCATAGATGGTGAGTTACCAAACTACAACCACGATATATAAACGGAAGGTCCTATTACTACAATCGTAATAGTCAAATGGACTTATGTGGTTGTCGTAGGCCGATGCATCCTACTACAATCGTATTACATTACTCCCAATCTGTTATGACTACAATCGTAATAGTCAAATGGACTTATGTGGTTGTCGTAGGCCGATGCCTCCTAGTATATGAATGAAATAATATTCATAGATGGTCAATTACTAATAACAACCACGATATATAAACGAAAGTTCCAATGACTACAATCGTATTAGTCCAATGGACTTATGTGGTTGTCGTAGGCCGATGCGTCCTAGTATATGAATGAAATAATATTCATAGATGGTAAATTATAAATAACAACCACGATATATAAATGGATGGACCTATTACTACAACCGTATTATTCCAATGGACTTATGTGGTTGTCGTAGGCCGATGCATCCTAGTATATGAATTAAATAATATTCATAGATGGTCAATTAATAAAGAACAACAATGATATATAAATGGAAGGTTATTACTACAATCGTATTTGTCAAATAGGCTTATGTCGCTGTCGTAGGCCGATGCGTCCTACTACAATCGTATTACATTACTCTCAATCTGTTATGACTACAATCGTATTAGTCAAACGGACTTATGTGGTTGTCATAGGCCGATGTGTCCTAGTATGTGATTATCGTAGGCCGATGCGTCCTACTACAATCGTATTTCATTACTCCCAATCTGTTATGACTACAATCGTATTATTCCAACAGACTTATGTGGTTGTCGTAGGCCGATGCGTCCTACTACAATCGTATTACATAACTCCTAATCTGTTATGACTACAATCGTAATAGTCAAATGGACTTATGTGGTTGTCGTAGGCCGATGCATCCTCCTACAATCGTATTACATTACTCCCAATCTGTTATGACTACAATCGTATTAGTCAAATGGACTTATGTGGTTGTCGTAGGCCGATGCGTCCTAGTATATGAATGAAATCATATTAGATCACGGTCAATTACTAAATAACAATCATGATATATAAACGGAAGGTCCTATGACTACAATCGTATTAGTCAAATGGACTTATGTGGTTGTCCTAGGCCGATGCGTCATACAACAATCATATTGCATTACTCCCAATCTGTTATGACTACAATCATATTTGTCAAATGGATTTATGTGGTTGTTGTAGGCCGATGCGTCCTAGTATGAACGTATGACATTACTCCCAATCTGTTTTGACTACAATCGTAGTAGTCAAATGGAATTATGTAACAACCACGATATATAAACGGAAGGTACTATTACTACAATCGTATTAGTCAAATGGACTTATGTGGTTGTCGTAGGCCGATGCATCCTACTACAATAGTATTACATTACTCCCAATCTGTTGTGAGTACAATCGTATTAGTCAAAAGGACTTATGTGGTTGTCGTAGGCCGATGCGTTCTAGTATGTGGTTGTCGTAGGCCGATGCATCCTACTACAATCGTATTACATTATTCCCAATCTGTTATGACTACAATCCTATTAGTCAAATGGACTTATGTGATTGTCGTAGGCCGATGCGTCCTAGTATATGAATGAAATCATATTCATTCACGGTGAATTGCTAAATAACAACCACGATATATAAACAAAAGGTCCTATGACAACAATCGTATTAGTCAAATGGACTTATGTTTTTGTCGTAGGCCGATGCGTCCTACTACAATCATATTAGTCAAAAGGACTTATGTGGTTGTCGTAGGCCGATGCGTCCTAGTATATGAATGAAAAAAAATTCATAGATGGTCAAATGGAAGTTCCTATGACTATAATCGTATTAGTCAAATGTACTTATGTGGTTTAGTTAGCCGATGTCCTACTATATGAATGAAATCATATTCATTCAAGGTCAATTACTAAATAACAACCACAAAATATAAACGGAAGTTCGTACGACTACAATCATGTTAGTCCAATGGACTTATGTGGTTGTCGTAGGCCGATGCGTCCTACTACAATAAGTATTACATTACTCCCAATATGTTATGACTACAATCGTATTAGTCCAATCGACTTATGTGTTTGTCATAGGCCAATGCGTCCTACTAAAATCGTATTACATTACTCCCAATCTGTTATGACTACAGTCGTATTAGTCCAATGGACTTATGTCGTTGTCGTAGGCCAATGCGTCCTACTACAATCGTATTACATTACTCCCAATTTGTTATGACAACAATCTGATAACAACTAGGTCGGGAATCCAAACTAGAGTAAGAATTTGAGAAGTAAATGCGGAAGCAATAACAACAGGAATTGAACAAGTAGAATTAAAGAGACGAAAATAAAGGATATTGGAAAGATTCAAGGAAAGAATTCCGAGAACTTTCAAGAACGCAAGTTCTATAGCCTTGACAAGATCAAAGTAACAACGTCTTGATTTATGAAAGAAATCAAACGCCTTTACTTAAAACCAAATCAAAACAATAGATTCGGATCTTGACCACTTTACGAGTAACTTGAGACAACAATTAATACTAGTAATAATCGCCTTCTAAGAATATCTCAAAGGAAATCAAAGATATCACAAAAGAAGAAGTAATCTTACTACCTTGAACTATGAACTAGTAAAGGTTGAAAGATAAATCTCAAAGCACAAGTAACAAAGGTTCAAAAGAACTCTCAAAGTATGATATACTCACTCAATAATAATGTCTTATGAAGGAGAAGAACACCCTATTTATAGGAGTACAAAGGCATAAAAATAACATTAAAAACTAGGTGGGGTGGTTCTAGTGGAAAACACAATTATTACAATGAGGTAGGTGGTTGCTAAAGTCTAAGAAAAGTCTTTGGTTAGGTGAAGGGCGGCCAAGACCCTTTGGGGCAGATTTGGGCCTTAAAACAACTAGTTTGGGCCATTTGTTTGGATTCCAATTGGGCTCCTTTTGTAGTACCTCCTTTAGGACTTCTTTTAAGCTCATTTTGAGCCATTTTGGTGTACTCCAAGGGGCTGATTTGGGTGACCATATCTTCCTCTTCTTGGACTTCAATTTGATCTATCAAATAGTTGTAATACTTCAACAATTCTTCTCCTCTGGGCTGGAGCTCTTTCTCGATAATTAAAGGATTCTCTATGTGCACTTGAAGTCCAATGATCGTGTTTTGAATTCTTTAGCTTGACATCTTGTTAAAGGTCCTCTTTGAGATTGCAACGCTTCATCCTTGTACTTGAGTAGAATTGAGCTTCCTAGGATGCTATCACAATCGTATTAGTCAAATTGACTTATGTGGTTGTCATAAGTCTCATGCGTCCTACTACAATCTATTACATTACTGCCAATCTATTATGACTACAATCGTATTAGTCAAATGGACATATGTGATTGTTGTAGGCCGATGCGTCCTACTACAATCTTATTACATTACTCCCAATCAGTTATGACTACAATCGTATTAATCAAATGGACTTATGTGATTGTTTGAGGCCGATGCGTCCTAGTATGAACGTATGACATTACTCCCAATACGATATATAAACGGAAGGTCCTATGACTACAATCATATTACATTACTCCCAATCTGTTATAACTGCAATCGTATTAGTCAAATGGACTTATGTGCTTGTCGTAGGCCGATGTGTCCTAGTATATGGATGAAATCATATTCATTCACAACCAATTACTAAATAACAACCACAACATATAAACGGAAGTTCCTATGACTACAATCGTATTAGTCCGATGGACTTATGTGGTTGTTGTAGGCCGATGCGTCCTATTATGCGGTTGTCGTAGGCTGATGCGTCCTACTACAGTCGTATTACATTACTCCCAATCTGTTATGACTACAATCGCATTAGTCAAATGGACTTATGTGGTTGTCGTAGGCCGATGCGTCCTAGTATATGAATGAAATCATATTCATTCACGGTCAATAACTAATAACAACCGTGATATATAAACAGAAGGTCCTATGACTACAATCCTATTAGTCAAATGGATTATGTGGTTGTTGTAGGCCGATGCGTCCTACAACAATCATATTAGTCAAATGGACTTATGTGGTTGTCGTAAGCCGATGCGTCCTAGTATATGAATGTAAAAATATTCATAGATGGTCAATTACAAAATAACAACCACGATATATAAACGGAAGTTCCTATGACTACAATCGTATTACATTACTCCCAATCTGTTATGACTACAATTGTATTAGTCAAATGGACTTATGTGATTGTCGTAGGCCAATGCGTCCTAGTATGAACGTATGACATTACTCCCAATACGATATGTAAATGGAAGGTTCTATGACTACAATCGTTTTACATTACTCCCAGTCTGTTATGACTACAATCGTATTAGTCAAATGGACTTATGTGGTTGTCGTAGGCCGATGCGTCCTAGTATATGAATGAAATAATATTCATTCACGGTCAATTACTAAATAACAACAACGATATTTAAACGGTAGTTCCTATGACTACAATTGTATTAGTCCAATGGACTTGTGTGGTGGTCGTAGGCCGATGCGTCCTAGTATGTGGTTGTCGTAGGCCGATGCGTCCTACTACAATTGTATTACATTACTCACAACTTATGACTACAATCGTATTAGTCAAATGGACTTATGCGGTTGTCGTAGGCCGATGCGTCCTACTAAAATCGTATTACATTACTCCCAATCTGTTATGACTACAATCGTATTAGTCAAATGGACTTATGTGGTTGTCGTAGGCCGATGCGTCGTAGTATATGTATGAAATTATATTCATTCATGGTCAATTACTAAATAACAACCACGATATATAAACGGAAGGTCTTATGACTACAATCGTATTAGTCAAATGGACTTATGTGGTTGTCGTAGGCCGATGCGTCCTACTACAATCGTATTATATTACTCCCAATCTGTTATGACTATAATCGTATTAGCCAAATGGGCTAATGTGGTTGTCGTAGGCCGATGCTTCGTAGTATATGAATTAAATCATATTCATTCACGGATAATTACTAAATAATAACCACGATATATAAACGGAAGGTCCTATGACTACAATCGTATTAGTCAAATGGACTTATGTGGTTGTCGTAGGCCGATACGTCCTACTACAATCGTTTTACATTACTACCAATCTGTTATGACTACCATCGTATTAGCCAAATGGACTTATGTGATTGTCGTAGGCCGATGCGTCCTAGTATATGAATAAAATCATATTCATTCACCGTAAATTACTAAATAACAACCACGATATGCAAACGGAAGTTCCTATGACTACAATCGTATTAGTCCAATGGACTTATGTGGTTGTCGTAGTCCGATGGGTCCTAGTATATGAATGAAATAATATTCATAGATGGTCAATTACTAAATAACAACCACGATATATAAACGGAAGGTACTATTACTACAATCGTATTAGTCAAATGGACTTATGTGGTTGTCGTAGGCCGATGCGCCTACTACAATCGTATTACATTACTCCCAATCTGTTGTGAGTTCAATCGTATTAGTCAAAAGGACTTATGTGGTTGTCGTAGGCAGATGCGTTCTAGTATGTGGTTGTCGTAGGCTAATGCGTCCTACTACAATCGTATTACATTATTCCCAATATGTTATGACTACAATCCTATTAGTGAAATGGACTTATGTGATTGTCGTAGGCCGATGCGTCCTAGTATATGAATGAAATCATATTCATTCACGGTAAATTGCTAAATAACAACCACGATATATAAACGAAAGGTCCTATGACAACAATCGTATTAGTCAAATGGACTTATGTTTTTGTCGTAGGCCGATGCATCCTACTACAATCATATTAGTCAAAAGAACTTATGTGGTTGTCGTAGGCCGATGCGTCCTAGTATATTAATGAAAAAAAATTCATAGATGGTCAAATGGAAGTTCCTATGACTATAATCGTATTAGTCAAATGTACTTATCTGGTTGTCGTAAGCCGATGTTCTACTATATGAATGAAATCATATTCATTCACGGTCAATTACTAAATAACAAGCACGATATATAAACGGAAGTTCATACGACTACAATCGTGTTAGTCCAATGGACTTATGTGGTTGTCGTAGGCCGATGCGTCCTACTACAATCGTATTACATTACTCCCAATATGTTATGACTACAATCGTATTAGTCCAATGGACTTATGTGTTTGTCGTAGGCCAATGCGTCCTACTAAAATCGTATTACATTACTCCCAATTTGTTATGACTACAATCGTATTAGTCAAATTGACTTATGTGGTTGTCATAAGTGTGATACGTCCTACTACAATCTATTACATTACTGCCAATCTGTTATGACTACAATCGTATTGGTCAAATGGACTTATGTGATTGTTGAAGGCCGATGCATCCTACTACAATCTTATTACATTACTCCCAATCAGTTATGACTACAATCGTATTAATCAAATGGACTTATGTGATTGTCGGAGGCCGATGCATCCTAGATTGAACGTATGACATTACTCCTAATACGATATATAAACGGAAGGTCCTATGACTACAATCGTATTACATTACTCCCAATCTGTTATAACTACAATCGTATTAGTCAAATGGACTTATGTGGTTGTCGTAGGCCGATGTGTCCTAGTATATGGATGAAATCATTTTCATTCACAGTCAATTACTAAATAACAACCACAACATATAAACGGAAGTTCCTATGACTACAATCGTATTAGTCCAATGGACTTATGTGGTTGTCGTAGGCCGATGCGTCCTTTTATGTGGTTGTCGTAGGCTCATACGTCCTACTACAGTCGTATTACATTACTCCCAATCTGTTATGACTACAATCGTATTAGTCAAATGGACTTATGTGGTTGTCGTAGGCCGATGCGTCCTACTACAGGCGTATTACATTACTCCCAATCTGTTATGACTACAATCGCATAAGTCAAATGGACTTATGTGGTTGTCGTAGGCCGAAGCGTCCTAGTATATGAATGACATCATATTCATTCACGGTCAATAACTAATAACAACCGTGATATACAAACAGAAGGTCCTAGGACTACAATCCTATTAGTGAAATGGATTATGTGGTTGTCGTAGGCCGATGCGTCCTACTACAATCATATTAGTCAAATGGACTTATTTGGTTGTCGTTGACCGATGCGTCCTAGTATATGAATGTAAAAATATTCATAGATGGTCAATTACAAAATAACAACCACGATATATAAACGGAAGTTCCTATGACTACAATCATATTACATTACTCCCAAGTTGTTATGACTACAATCGTATTATTCAAATGGACTTATGTGATTGTCGTAGGCCAATGCGTCCTTGTATGAACGTATGACATTACTCCCAATACGATATGTAAAAGGAAGGTTCTATGACTACAATCGTTTTACATTACTCCCAGTCTGTTATGACTACAATCGTATTAGTCAAATGGACTTATGTGGTTGTCGTAGGCCGATGCGTCCTAGTATATGAATGAAATCATTTTCATTCACGGTCAATTACTAAATAACAACAACGATATATAAATGCAAGTTCCTATGACTACAATTATATTAGTGCAATGGACTTGTGTGGTGGTCGTAGGCCGATGCGTCCTAGTATGTGGTTGTCGTAGGCCTATGCGTCTTACTACAATTGTATTACATTACTCCCAATTTATGACTACAATTGTATTAGTCAAATGGACTTATATGGTTGTCGTAGGCCGATGCGTCCTACTACAATCGTATTACATTACTCCCAATCTGTTATGACTACAATCGTATTAGTCAAATGGACTTATCTGGTTGTCGTTGGCCGATGCGTCCTAGTATATGAATGAAATCATATTCATTCACGGTCAATTACTAAATAATAACCATGATATATAAACGGATGGTCCTATGACTTCAATCGTATTAGTCAAATGGACTTATGCGGTTGTCGTAGGCTGATGCGTCCTACAAAAATCGTATTACATTACTCCCAATCTGTTATAACTACAATCGTATTAGTCAAATGGACTTATGTGGTTGTCGTAGGCCGATGCGTGCTAGTATATGAATGAAATTATATTCATTCATGGTCAATTAATAAATAACAACCACGATACATAAACGGAAGGTCTTATGACTACAATCGTATTAGTCAAATGGATTTATATGGTTGTCGTAGGCCGATGCGTCCTACTGCAATCGTATTACATTACTCCCAATCTGTTATGACTATAATCATATTAGCCAAATTGACTAATGTGGTTGTCGTAGGCCGATGCATCATAGTATATGAATTAAATCATATTCATTCACGATAACAACCACGATAAATAAACGGAAGGTCCTATGACTACAATCGTATTAGTCAAATGGACTTATGTGGTTGTCGTAGGCCGATACGTCCTACTACAATCGTTTTACATTACTCCCAATCTGTTATCACTACCATCGTATTAGTCAAATGGACTTATGTGATTGTCGTAGGCCGATGCGTCCTAGTATATGAATGAAATCATATTCACTCACCGTCAATTACTAAATAACAACCACGATATATAAACGGAAGGTCCTATTACTACAACCGTATTAGTCAAATGGACTTGTGTGGTTGTCGTAGGCCGATGCGTCCTACTACAATCGTATTACATTACTCCCAATCTGTTGTGAGTACAATCGTATTAGTCAAAAGGACTTATGTGGTTGTCGTAGGCCTATGCGTTCTAGTATGTGGTTGTCGTAGGCCGATGCATCCTACTACAATCGTATTACATTATTCCCAATCTGTTATGACTACAATCCTATTAGTCAAATGGACTTATGTGATTGTCGTAGGCCGATGCGTCCTACTACAATCATATTAGTCAAAAGGACTTATGTGGTTGTCGTAGGCCGATGCGTCCTAGTATATTAATGAAAAAAAATTCATAGATGGTCAAATGGAAGTTCCTATGACTATAATCGTATTAGTCAAATGTACTTATCTGGTTGTCGTAAGCCGATGTCCTACTATATGAATGAAATCATATTCATTCACTGTCAATTACTAAATAACAACCACGATATATAAACGGAAGTTCATACGACTACAAATTGTACTAGTTCAATGGACTTATGTGTTTGTCGTAGGCCAATGCGTCCTACTAAATTCGTATTACATTACTCCCAATCTGTTATGACTACAATCGTATTAGTCCAATGGACTTATGTGGTTGTCGGAGGCCAATGCATCCTACTACAATCGTATTACATTACTCCCAATTTGTTATGACAACAATCGTAGTAGTCAAATTGACTTAAGTGGTTGTCATGATTCCGATGCGTCCTACTACAATCTATTACATTACTGCCAATCTGTTATGACTACAATCGTATTAGTCAAACGGACTTATGTGATTGTTGTAGGCCGATGCGTCCTACTACAATCTTATTACATTACTCCCAATCAGTTATGACTACAATCGTATTAATCAAATGGACTTATGTGATTGTCGGAGGCCGATGCTTCCTAGTATGAACATATGACATTACTCCCAATACGATATATAAACGGAAGGTCCTATGACTACAATCGTATTACATTACTCCCAATCTGTTATAACTACAAACGTATTAATCAAATGGACTTATGTGGTTGTCGTAGGCCGATGTGTCCTAGTATATGGATGAAATCATTTTCATTCACAGTCAATTACTAAATAACAACCACAACATATAAACGGAAGTTCCTATGACTACAATCGTATTAGTCCAATGGACTTATGTGGTTGTCGTAGGCCGATGCGTCCTTTTATGTGGTTGTCGTAGGCTCATGCCTCCTACTACAGTCGTATTACATTACTCCCAATCTGTTATGACTACAATCGTATTAGTCAAATGAACTTATATGGTTGTCGTAGGCCGATGCGTCCTACTGCAATCGTATTACATTACTCCCAATCTGTTATGACTATAATCGCATTAGCCAAATGGACTAATGTGGTTGTCGTAGGCCGATGCCATAGTATATGAATTAAATCATATTGATTCACGGTTAATTACTAAATAACAACCACGATAAATAAACGGAAGGTCCTATGACTACAATCGTATTAGTCAAATGGACTTATGTGGTTGTCGTAGGCCGATACGTCCTACTACAATCGTTTTACATTACTCCCAATCTGTTATGACTACCATCGTATTAGTCAAATGGACATATGTGATTGTCGTAGGCCGATGCGTCCTAGTATATGAATGAAATCATATTCATTCACCGTCAATTACTAAATAACAACCACAATATATAAACGGAAGGTCCTATTACTACAATCGTATTAGTCAAATGGACTTATGTGGTTGTCGTAGGCCGATGCGTCCTACTACAATCGTATTACATTACTCCCAATCTGTTGTGAGTACAATCGTATTAGTCAAAAGGACTTATGTGGTTGTCGTAGGCCGATGCGTTCTAGTATGTGGTTGTCGTAGGCCGATGCGTCCCACTACAATCGTATTACATTATTTCCAATCTGTTATGACTACAATCCTATTAGTCAAATGGATATATGTGATTGTCGTAGGCCGATGCGTCCTACTACAATCATATTAGTCAAAAGGACTTATGTGGTTGTCGTTGGCCGATGCGTCCTAGTATATGAATGAAAAAAAATTCATAGATGGTCAAATGGAAGTTCCTATGACTATAATTATTAGTCAAATGGACCTATGTCGTTGTCGTAAGCTGATGTCCTACTATATGAATGAAATCATATTCATTTACGGTCAATTACTAATAACAACCACGATATATAAACGGAAGTTCATACGACTACAATCGTGTTAGTCCAATGGACTTATGTGGTTGTCGTAGGCCGATGCGTCCTACTACAATCGTATTACATTACTCCCAATATGTTATGACTACAATCGTATTAGTTCAATGGACTTATGTGTTTGTCGTAGGCCAATGCGTCCTACTAAAATCGTATTAAATTACTCCCAATCTGTTATGACTACAATCGTATTAGTCCAATGGACTTATGTGTTGTCGTAGGCCAATGCGTCCTACTACAATCGTATTACATTACTGCCAATTTGTTATGACAACAATCGTATTAGTCAAATTGACTTAAGTGGTTGTCATAAGTCCGATGTGTCCTACTACAATCTATTACATTACTGTCAATCTGTTATGACTACAATCGTATTAGTCAAATGGACTTATGTGATTGTTGTAGGCCGATGCGTCCTACTACAATCTTATTACGTTAGTCCCAATCAGTTATGACTACAATCGTATTAATCAAATGGACTTATGTGATTGTCGGAGGCCGATGCGTCCTAGTATGAACGTATGACATTACTCCCAATACGATATATAAACGGAAGGTCCTATGACTACAATCGTATTACATTACTCCCAATCTGTTATAACTACAATCGTATTAGTCAAATGAACTTATGTGGTTGTCGTAGGCCGATGTGTCCTAATATATGGATGAAATCATATTCACAGTCAATTACTAAATAACAATCACAACATATAAACGGAAGTTCCTATGACTACAATCGTATTAGTCCAATGGACTTATGTGGTTGTCGTAGGCGAATGCGTCCTATTATGTGGCTGTCGTAGGCTGATGCGTCCTACTACAGTCGTATTACATTACTCCCAATCTGTTACGACTACAATCGTATTAGTCAAATGGACTTATGTGGTTGTCGTAGGCCGACGTGTCCTACTACAATCGTATTACTTTACTCCCAATATGTTATGACTACAATCCTATTAGTCAAATGGACTTATGTGGTTGTCGTAGGCCGATGCGTCCTAGTATATGAATGAAATCATATTCATTCGCAGTCAATAACTAATAACAACCGTGATATATAAACAGAAGGTCCTATTACTACAATCGTATTAGTCAAATGGATTACGTGGTTGTCGTAGGCCGATGCGTCCTACTACAATCGTATTACATTACTCCCAATCTGTTATGACTACAATCGTATTAGTCAAATGGACTTATGTGGTTGTCGTAGGCCGATGCGTCCTAGTATATGAATGAAATCATATTCATTCACGGTCAATTACTAAATAACAACCACAATATATAAACGGAAGGTCCTATTACTACAATCGTATTAGTCAAATGGACTTATGTGGTTGTCGTAGGCCGATGCGTCCTACTACAATCGTATTACATTACTCCCAATCTGTTATGACTACAATCGTATTAGCCAAATGGACTTATGTGGTTGTCGTAGGCCGATGCGTCCAAGTATATGAACGAAATCATATTCATTCACCATCAGTTACTAAATAACAACCACGATATATCAACGGAAGGTCCTATGACAACAATCGTATTAGTCAAATGGACTTATGTGGTTGTCGTAGGCCGATGCGTCCTACTACAATCGTATTACATTACTCCCAATCTGTTATTGACTACAATCGTATTAGTCAAATGGACTTGTGTGGTTGTCGTAGGCCGATGCGTCCTACTATATGAATGAAATCATAATCATTCATGGTCAATTACTAATAGCAACCACGATATATAAACGGAAGTTCCTATGACTACAAGTATTAGTCCAATGGACTTATGTGGTTGTCGTAGGCCGATGCGTCCTACTACAATCGTATTACATTACTCCCAATCTGTTATGACTACAATCGTATTAATCCAATGGACTTACGTGGTTGTCGTAGGCCAATGCGTCCTACTAAAATCGCATTACATTGCTCCCAATCTGTTATGACCACAATCATATTAGTCCAATGGACTTATGTGGTTGTCGTAGGCCAATGCGTCCTACTACAATCGTATTACATTACTCCCAATATGTTATGACTACAATCGTATTAGTCAAATTGACTTATGTGGTTGTCGTAAGTCTGATTCTGTCACGACCCAAACCCTGGTCGTGATGGCGCCCAACACAATGCTAGGCAAGCCCGAACATATTATCTCTTAAACCAGCCAATTATTAATTCCAATTTAATTAAGTTAAACTTAAACAACCAGTGTTCATATCAAAATGATAAACGTAATAGTAGAAACATACAAAATACGGTCCCAACCAAATCGTGGTGTCACAAGTCGGAGCCTCTACAGAATAAACGTCCTAACACAACAAGTCTAAGCAAGATGAAAGCAACAAAATGATAAGGAAGGAGAAAAACAGGTTCTGCGGACGCCGGTAGCTTCCTCGTAGTCTCCGCAAAAGTAGATATGAGTAAGCAGCTACAACAACTCAACTACTCTCGAGCACCTGAAAATCTGCACTAAAAGTGCAGGGGAGTGGGGTGGGTATATTTCACCTCAGTGAGTAATAATAATAAACAATACTATCACTAAACAGTTCTTAGGCATCTCTACAGTGAGTACTCTGATCTCCAGTCCACATCTATCTCAACAAGGTCCCACACTGACCAAATCATCACTCGTACCGCTACGGTGTACAGCCAACTTAATGTATGTTGATATATATACATATGTCTATAATGTATAAGTATTTAAGTACGTATACGGATATGAATAAATATAATGCTACCGCGTGCAGCCCGCTCCAATACATATACCGCTGCGGCGCGCAGCCCGCTCCATTTAACGTCGACGGCGCTCACTGGGGGTGTATACAGACTTCGGAGGGGCTCCCTAGGCCCAAGTGCTATGATGCTGCGGCGTGCAGCCCGATCCACACATGTATTACTGCGGCGTGCAGTCCGATCCAATATATATATATATATATATATATATATATATATATATATATATATATATATATATATATATATATATATATACATATATAACTATACCGCTGCGGCGTGCAGCCCGATCCCATAATATACACCAGCGCTCACTGAGAATGTGTGGAGACTCAGACTCCGAAGGGGCTCCTACAGCCCAAGCGCAATAATACTGCGGCGTGCAGTCTGATCCACATGTATGTTACTACAACGTGTAGTCTGATCCAATATATATATACTGCTGCGGCATGCAGCCCGATCCAATATATATACTGCTGCGGCGTGCAGCCCGATCCAATATACATACTGCTGCAGCGTGCAGCCCGATCCAATATAGGTATATATATATATGATACCTCATAATGCGTCCTCGACCCTGTCCCAATTATTGTAGGATTGGCCTTTCAGGCCCACTCAGCTAAATCAGGGAATTTCCACCCTAAGTAATCTGTCTCTCACAGTACACATCTAGTACTGGCTCTTAACATATTCAGCTAGTTTTATGGCTGGGTGTAGGTTTCTAACATGATATAAGGGTCACCTAGCCCTACAAGTCCCCTAATGCTCTACAGATCGGCACAAGGCCCCAAACATGGTTATTAGCCCGATTACACAGTTATAATCTCATTATCAGTCATAATACACAATATACCATTAGCCGGGAAGGACCAAGTCCAATTCCCCAATCACAATGTCACCATGCTCGTCACAAGATGCGTGTCTCATCTCAACATAGCACTGTGAAGTGCTAGTACGGGGTTTCAAGCCCTCAGTACACTATTTACTATCACCACTCACCTCGAACCGGTAGAAGCCTCAGTCCGCCTTGCACTTGCCTCCCAAATCAATCTCCTCGGATGCCAAATCTGCTCAAAATCAATGTGAATACATCAATATATGCTAATAACACACAACCCATTCAAAATAACTCAAATTGCACCGAAACCCACGAAGTTGTCAAAACCCGACTTTTGGTACACTTCTCGAAAAATTACAAAAGTCACATATTCGGAACCCTCGTCTCAACACGAGTCTATGCATATAAATTTTACCAAATTCGAACTCCATTTGCCCATTCCTCCAATTTCATGAGATAATTGCATAATTTTATCAATACAATTCATAATTTGAGTCCATAGTTGATTACCTGATGAATCCCCTTGAATTTCTCTTCAAAATTGCCCAATTCGCCTCTTAAGCCGAGCCCAAATGTTTGAAATGTTTCTAAAATTTCTAACTTCTGATATAATTAAACCCTCGGCAGTTTTCGCTTTTGCGGGCCATTTTCGCCTCTGCGAGACCGCTTTCGCGACCAATTGGTCGCTTCTGCGTATCCCAGGCCTAATTGGCCATTTCCGCTTCTGCGAGCCACGGACCGCTTCCGCGCGTCCGCTCCTGCGAAACCACCTCCGCCCCTGCGGGATTTCCCCCTTCTACGCATAAGAGTCCGCTTCTGCGGACTCCCTTAAGCGGTCAAACCTCCTTTTCTGCGGATCTCCCCTTCACGACCCTGGATCGCTTCTGCGACCCTCATTCCGCATCAGCGATGCCGCCCCTGCGGACCAGGCTCCTCTCCAGCGATCACCTCCGCTTCTGCACCCCCTTGTCCTCTTCTCCGGACTCGCTCCTGTGCTCACATTTCCGCAGGAGCGAAAACAATAGAAGAGAACTCAAAACCTGCAATTTTTCCATGTTTTCTTCCGTTTAACCACCCGAAAACACCCCGAGGCCCCCGGGACCTCATCCAAACACACCAACACATCCTAATACCTTATTCAAACTTGTTCCAATCCTCAAAACTCGCCTAACAACATCAAAACCCATAATTCACATCGAATTCAAGCCTAAATTCCTTAAAACTTTACGAATTACACATTCGATCAAAAACCCGACCAAACGACCTCTGAATGACCTGAAATTATGCAGGAACATCCAACTCCCGAATCAAAATCTCACCTACCGATCGGATATCGCCAAAATTCAACCTTAGCCAATTGAAGCATATTTCTACATCGGGCCTCCCAATTCAATTTCGATCGCTCCCCTAAGTCACACATCACCTCCCGGAACTAACCAAATCACCAGAATCCTATTCCGAGCACTCTAACTAAATAGTCAACTCCAGGTTGACTTTCCATATTCAAGCTTCCTTCAACAAGGCTATTTGCCTCATTTTCAATCAGAATCACTCCTAACTCACCCGATAGACTCTAACACTGATATAAAAGCATGAAACATATAAACGAAGGGGTAATAGGGTGATAACTCTTGTGACGACGGGCCGGGTCGTCACAGATTCGTTATACTACAATCGTATTACATTACTCCCAATTTGTTATGACTACAATCGTATTAGTCAAATGGACTTATATGATTGTCGGAGGCCGATGTGTCCTAGTATGAACGTATGACATTACTCCCAATACGATATATAAACGGAAGGTCCTATGACTACAATCGTATTACATTACACCCAGTATGTTATGACTACAATCGTATTAGTCAAATGGACTTATGTGGTTGTCGTAGGCCGATGCGTCCTAGTATATGGATGAAATCATATTCATTCACGGTCAATTACTAAATAACAACCACGATATATAAACTGAAGCTCCTATGACTACAATCGTATTAGTCCAATGGACTTATGTGGTTGTCGTAGGCCGATGCGTCCTAATATGTGGTTGTCGTAGGCCGATGTGTCCTACTACAATCATATTACATTACTCCCAATCTGTTATGACTACAGTACTATTAGTCAAATGGACTTATGTGGTTGTCATAGGCCGATGCGTCCTAGTATATGAATGAAATCATATTCATTCACAGTCAATTACTAAATAACAACCACGATATATAAACGGAAGGTCCTATGACTACAATCGTATTAGTCAAATGGACTTATGTGGTTGTCGTACGCCGATGCGTCCTACTACAATCGTATTACATTACTCCCAATCTGTTATGACTACAATCGTATTAGTTAAATGGGCTTATGTGGTTGTCGTAGGCCGATGTGTCCTAGTATATGAATGAAATCATATTCATTCACGGTCAATTACTAAATAACAACCACGATATATAAATGGAAGGTCCTATGACTACAATCGTATGAGTCAAATAGACTTATGTGGTTGTCGTAGGCCGATGAGTCCTACTACAATTGTATTACATTACTCCCAATCTTTTATGACTACAATCGTATTATCCAAATGGACTTATATGGTTGTCGTACGCCGATGCGTCCTAGTATATGAATGAAATCATATTCATTCACCGGTCAAGTACTAAATAACAACCACGATATATAAATGAAAGGTCCTATGACTACAATCGTATTAGGCAAATGGACTTATGTGGTTGTCATAGGCCGGTGTGTCCTACTACAATCATATTACTTTACTCACAATCTGTTATGACTACAATCGTATTAGTCAAATGGACTTACTGTGGTTGTCGTAGGCCGATGCGTCCTAGTATGTGGTTGTCGTAGGTCGATGTATCCTACTACAATCGTATTACATTACTCCCAATCTGTTATGACTACAATCGTATTAGTCAAATGAACTTGTGTGATTGTCGTAGGCCGATGCGTTCTAGTATATGTATGAAATCATATTCATTGACGGTCAATTACTAAATAACAACCACGATATATAAACGGAAGGTCCTATTACTACAATCATATTAGTCAAATGGTCTTATGTGGTTGTCGTAGGCCGATGCGTCCTACTACAATCGTATTACATTACTCCCAATCTGTTATGACTACAATCGTATTAGTCAGATGGACTTATGTTATTGTCGTAGGCTGATGCGTCCTAGTATGAACATATAACATTACTCGCAATACGATATATAAATGGAAGGTCCAATGACTACAATCGTATTACATTACTCCAATCTGTTATGACTACAATCATATGCTTTTTCAAAACCCGAACATAGGCCTGGATGTAACACGATACTCGGTGCCTAACTACATATGACCGAGCGAACCAATTGGTTGGTTGAATCAACGTGTGATATCATAACATACTAAATTCTGAAGATAAACTAACACATGCTGATATACAGAACGTCTAGATGATATAAATCAAAACAGAAATACTAAAACAAGTCTGAAACATATATGTAGCCAACATTTCTTAACATGAAAAGCATGACTTTGTCTAACTGTTACTCTAGTCTATGAAGCCTCTAATGAAGTACTGAAAATACTGACTGTCTGGAAATACTGAAGACTGTAATAATGATAATGCCCCGAAAGAAGGGATCACCAAATAGCTGGTACAATAATCCTAGCGCACTGACTCATCAACCTGAAAATCATTAAATGCATCGTGACATGCAGGCTCTGGGCAAAAGGGAAGTCAGTACATTTGAATTGCACTGGTATGTAAAGAAACTGAAAGAAATAATTGTAAATGTGATACTAAAACTAAGCTGATAACTGAAAGATAATTATTGAACTGAAATGATAACTGGTAATGGATAACTGATAACTTATAATACCCCTAATATTTTAAACGAGTATATATAGGGTATTTAGTAAACAATTTATGTTTGAAAAAAAACATATAAGAATTTAAAACCAAAAAGGCCGAAACCCATAACAATACCTGTGCCCCAAATAATTAAAGAGGGATAAACTAGGTCTTCAATATTAGAGAAAGAACAAAAATGTACAATAGATTAGAGAAACTGAACTAACGTGATTTTGGGGATATCACAACTAGAAGGATTTTGGGAAGGAAAAATCATCACCAGGTACATGAAATTCATACTTGTATGTATTGGTTAGCTAATAAATAGACAGTAATGAGGGGAATCTTTTGGGGGATAAGATAGTTATGTAAATTGGGTATTTGTAAGATTTTTTCTAACCGGGTGTGTTACACCGAATTTATAGAAAGTAGATAATTTCTCTACCTTTATAATGATTATATCATAATGATTATATAGGGGAATGAATTCATGAATTTAAAATGAGAATAGGTGCTGCATTGCATATTATACCCGATTCTAGCAGTACCAAATTCTTATTTTTGGTGCAAAACGTATGGCATATGGTAATTTAATCATGATTTTCATGGTTAAGAGTAATAATATTCAATAGTTGGCTATAGAATTGGGATACTGAAACGGGTCTTGATATTCCAAGTGGAATAAGAGGGATTTGTTGGGTTATTATAAGTTGACGAATTAAGAGCCAAATATGAAACTCTGAGAGTTGGGCATTCTAAAGTAGCTATGAATAAATCAATCATGGAATTTAACATATGATCTATATTATGTAATTATAGATTGATCGGAGAAAGTTGTACGAATTGCTTGAGGTGAAACATTTGGTATTTCGACACGAGTACTGTAAGTAGTAATCTTACCGCAATTTATATTTTTATAACTTGCATGATTTACACATGATTTTTCATATGAATATATTACCGATTATTTTGATTTGCATGTGGGACAATTATTTTACTTGATATGATACTGAAATAGTTATTTGAGATGAATACCGGTGTTTTAGATATTTATCACTAGATCTGTTTTACGGTTACTTGAATTTACTATTATCAAAAAGAAATTTTATGAATTGATAAGAACCGAAAAGCCCTATATTATTTTAAAATATTTTCTAAGTGTATATACGGATTACAACGATAAGAATACATGGGAGTACGTAGCTAACGGCGGGTTCGTTAGACCTGGTGCACCTTTTAATTACCGATTACCGTTATAGCCCTTGATAGTGGAAGGTAGAACTATCGTACCGTTATCGATTTCCTTCGACCATTATATATATGACTTATTGCCAAGAAGTCCACAGTTATACCGATTACATGATCTGTTCATTAAAACCTCTTAAATTTTAATATTAATATTATACAGTGGTTGCGAGCTTATTCCTGAATCATTAATTGTTTTATACTACAAGAAAAGCATGATGAGGCTGAAAATTATTTGTTGTTTCTGAAAGGGCATTTTTTTGTATTTTCTCTTTGAGATACTAGCATGTTTCTGACTTGTCCCAAAATAAAAATGATTGTGGTTAAGTGTTATTACCCACCGAACTAGCGACTCATTCCACGCTAATTATTTTTATAAAGACAACAGTTGACGCAGGCAATGATTTCGTTAATTAGAGCATACATTTTGAGAATTCTTGGTGAGCCTCGCACTTGTTTGCGTGGGCGAAAATTTTTTAAAAATTGTTATGGTTTTTTCTTTGAATTCTTAGAGCCGCTCCATACTCAATAGTTTAGTGTCATGAGTATTCTTTTGTTAGTATAGTCTTATGTTGAGTATCGTCCTTCATTATGAAAGTTGGAGGTATATTAGTATTTCTGTTTGTTAGTGTGTTGATTAGTAATGGTGGGGGCTTATTTTGGCTAATTGGTAAGATGTCAAATTGCTAGATGAATTGATATTAGGTTGTTGGTTGCTGATTTAAGCCATGAAACTTTTGGAATGGTCCAAAAATAGGGGACACTCTGTCTGATTTTCTGTAAAGTTTCGGATGAGGCTTACTTGGGACCACTTGCTCTTAAGCGCTGGTCATGATCCTAAATTGGGTCGTGACAAAGTTGGTATCAGAGCTTAGGCTTTAAGTCCCGAGTTATGGAGCAATATTTATTATGATCATGTTCATGGTTATGTAGGCGCCCATACTTATGAACTCGAGGCTACTGAACATTTAGGAATATTTTTCCTTCTTTCATTCTTTGATCGTGCGTTGAGATAACTTGAGATTGACTTTGGATTACTTCTTATGCAGATGGCTAGGACACGTACACCCTCATCTGCTGGACGTGGTACTACCTAGGGTGGCAGTGAAGTAGGGGTTCATGAAACTAGAAGACATACTGCTCCTCAACCTCAAGTTGGGAATATGGGTCAAACCCAAGCTGTTACGCCAGATCAAGTGCAAGAGCAAGGAGTTCAGAATGCTCCACTACCAGTTCCAACTGTTGTACATACTGTTGCCTTACCTGCAGATGCAGTGACAAGATTATTGAATGTGTTAGAAGCATTGGTGCCTACTCAGGGAGAAAGTTCAGCTCCTCAAGTTACTTCACAGACACAAGAACCTGCACAGACTCAGACTTTCGGGAATAAGGAAGTATCCCTACACGAGTTTCTGAAATTGAAATTGATAACAACTAGGTCGGGAATCCAAACTAGAGTAAGAATTTGAGAAGTAAATGCGGAAGCAATAACAACAGGAATTGAACAACTAGAATTAAAGAGACGAAAATAAAGGATATGGGAATGATTCAAGAAAAGAATTCCGAGAACTTTCAAGAACGCAAGTTCTATAGCCTTGACAAGATCAAAGTAACAACGTCTTGATTTATGAAAGAAATCAAACGCCTTTACTTAAAAAGCAAATCAAAAATAATAGATTCAGATCTTGACCACTTTACGAGTAACTTGAGACAACAATTAATACTAGTATTAATCGCCTTCTAAGAATACCACAAAGGAATCAAAGATATCACAAAAGAGAAGTAATCTTACTACCTTGAACTATGAACTAGTAAAGGTTGAAAGATAAATCTCAAAGCACAAGTAACAAAGGTTCAAAAGAACTCTCAAAGTATGATGTACTCAATCAATAATAATGTGTCTTATGAAGGAGAAGAACACCCTATTTAAAGGAGTACAAACAACAACAACAACCCAGTATAATCCCACGTAGTGGGGTCTGGGGAGGGTAGTGTGTACGTAGACCTTACCCCTACCCTGGGGTAGAGAGGCTGTTTCCAAATAGACCCCGCATCCTTCCCTCCAAGAACTTCCCACCTTGCTCTTGGGGAGACTCGAACTCACAACCTCATTATTGATTCTTGGTTGCTTACCATCAGAACAACCCCTCTTGTCTAAAGGAGTACAAAGGCATAAAAATAATATTAAAAACTAGATGGGGTGGTTGAAGTGGAAAACACAATTATTACAATGAGGTAGGTGGTTGTTAAAGTCTAAGAAAGGTCTTTGGTAGGTGAGGGGCGGCCAAGACCCTTTGGGCAGATTTGGGCCTAAAAACAACTAGTTTTGGGCCATTTGTTTGGACTCCAATTGGGATGTTCTTGTAACACCTTTTTTTGGAACTCTTTTAAGCTCATTTTGAGCCCATTTGGTGACTCCATGGGCAGATTTTGGTAACCAAATCTTCCTCCTCTTGGACTTCAATTCGAGCAACCAAATAGTTGTAAAACTTCGACAACTCTTCTCCTTTGGGCATGAGCTCTTCCTCCATAGTTAGAAGCTTCTTTATTTGTCATTGAAGTCCAGCAACCTTAGTTTGCAATTCCTTAGCTTGAGATCTTGTAAATGGCCTTCTTGGAGCTTCCAAAACTCTATCCTTATCAGTGATGCTATCATTCCCCTCTTCTTGAAAAGAATTGGACCCGAATTCGATCCTACGTCAAACAAAGATAAGTCAGCAACATTGAATGTAGCACTTACTTGAAACTCACCAGGAAGGTCCAACTTGTAAGCATTGTTTCCAATCCTTTCAAGGACTTGAAAGGGGCCATCTCCTCTAGGATGCAACTTTGGCTTCCTTTTGGAAGGAAATCTCTCCTTTCTAAAGTGAACCCAAACTAAATCTCCAGGTTTAAAACTTGTTTTCGACCCTTATTCTTTCTCAAGGCGGTTTGTCATTTTTCTTCTCAATTGCAAGCCTTGTTTGCTCATGAATTTTTTTCATCATCTCAGCCTTCGTCCTGCCATCAAGACTAGCAATATCATTAGTAGGTAATGGTAATAAATCAAGTGGAGTAAAGGGATTAAAGCCATAAACAACTTCAAAAGGAGACATACCTGTAGAAGAATGGATTGTTCTATTGTAAGCAAATTCAATCATAGGTAAGTGATCTTCCCATAAAGTTAATTTACCTTTCAAAACAGCCCTCAACATGTTTCCTAAGGTTCTATTAACTACTTCGGTTTGTCCATCAGTTTGTGGGTGACAAGAAGTGGAAAACAACAATTTAGTGCCTAACTTCCCCCAAAATACATGCCAGAAGTGACTCAAAAACCTTGCATCCCTATCACTAACAATAGTTCCAGGTATACCATGCAATTTCACAATCTGTTTTACAAAAAGATTAGCAACATGTAAGGCATCATTAGTCTTTAAACAAGGAATAAAACGAGCCATCTTGGAGAACCTATCTACCACAACAAATATACTATCCTTACCATACCTTGTTCTAGGCAAACCTAACACAAAATCCATAGATATATATATCCAAGGTGAAGTAGGAACAGGTACTTGATAGCATCACTGATAAGGATAGAGTTTTGGAATCTCCAAGAAGGCCATTTACAAGATCTCAAGCTAAGGAATTGCAAACTAAGGTTGCTGGACTTCAAGGGCAAATAAAGAAGCTTCTAACTATGGAGGAAGAGCTCATGCCCAAAGGAGAAGAGTTGTCTAAGTTTTACAACTATTTGGTTGCTCAAATTGAAGTCCAAGAGGAGGAAGATTTGGTTACACAAATCTGCCCATGGAGTCACCAAATGGGCTCAAAATGAGCTTAAGAGAGTCCAGAAAGAGGTGTTACATGAACAGCCCAATTGGAGTCCAAACAAATGGCCCAAAACAAGTTGTTTTAAGGCCCAAATCTGCCCCAAAGAGTCTTGGCCGCCTCTCACCTACCAAAGACTTTTCTTAGACATTAGCAACCACCTACCTCATTGTAATAATTGTGTTTTCCACTACCACAACCTCACCTAGTTTTTAATGTTATTTTTATGCCTTTGTACTCCTATAAATAGTGTGTTCTTCTGCTTCATAAGGCAGATTATTATTTATTGAGTATATCATACTTTGAGAGTTCTTTGAACCTTTGTTACTTGTGCTTTGAGATTTATCTTTCAACCTTTACTAGTTCATAGTTCAAGGTAGTAAGATTACTTCTCTTTTGTGATATCTTTGATTCCTTTGTGGTATTCTTGAAGGCGATTAATACTAGTATTAATTGTTGTCTCAAGTTACTCGTAAAGTGGTCAAGATCCGAATCTATTGTTTTGATTTGCTTTTAAGTAAAGGCGTTTGATTTCTTTCATAAATCAAGACGTTGTTACTTTGATTTTGTCAAGGCTATAGAACTTGCGTTCTCGAAAGTTCTCGGAATTCTTTCCTTGAATCTTTCCCATATCCTTTATTTTCGTCTCTTTAATTCTAGTTGTTCAATTCCTGTTGTTATTGCTTTCGCATTTACTTCTCAAATTCTTACTCTAGTTTGGATTCCCGACCTAGTTGTTATCAAGTGGTATTCAGAGCGGTTCTATCAAGATTTCGTTCTTGATAATTCTTGGGATAAAGAAAACAAAACAAAAAAAAACAAAAAAAAAAACAAAAACAAAAAAAAAACGAAATCCAATTTAAAACAAGAAGAAATACAATTGTTTGCTCTCCAGGATATAACTTTTGTATCTAAGTGTTTCCAAAAATTAACAAAGGAAACAAGAAGAGGGGATCCTTGATTTTGTTACTCTCTGTATTCTACACATTTATATTCTTTCCTTTTTGTTCGTGTCTTATTTCAACCGAGCCTAAAAGTTCTAGGATTTGGTTCTTTCTTCTTTTAATTGTTCCCAAAAAAAAAACAAAAGAAAAATCTGAGTTTTACTACTAAGAACTACATACAAGTTAGGTTTAACTATAAATCTATAAAGTACTTGTTCAAAGGTTATTTCGAGAGAAAAAAAAAGAAGCTAATTTGTGTGATACAATTTTTAAAGATGTCACATACAGGTAGTGATAATGAACGAATGGTTCTCCAAGAAGCTGAAATCAAAGCAAGGAATGATTTTACCTTGCAAGCCATGCATCAACAGTTTGAAAGGCTGAATCTCCAACTCCAAGAAATGAGGGATACCATTGCGGATCAAAATGATACAATAGCCGAACTTAGGAGGGATAATAATGTTAGGCCACCTGCTAGAAGAAATGTACCCCATGCTCCTATTGTAAATCAAGCAAACTTTATTGATGATTTTAATGATATTGATTTTGATAGGGTGAGAGGAGATAGGAGGGGACAAAGAGGTAGGATAGAGGATGATAATATAAGTAATATAAAGATGCGGATGCCATCTTTCAAGGGAACAAGGGATCCAGACTTGTATCTTGATTGGGAGAGAAAGGTTGAAGCAATCTTTGACTGTCACAACTACTCTAAAGGTAAGAAGGTTAAACTTGTTGTTGTTGAGTTTTCTGATTATGCTTCTATTTGGTGGAAAAAGCTTAATAGGGATCGACTGCAAGAAGGACAAGCACCAATTGCTACTTGGACGGAGGCTAAAAGGGTGATGAGGAAGAGATTCGTACCATCACACTTTCAAAGAGAGCTACAACTACGTCTTCAAACATTGAAGCAAGGATCCATGTCAGTAGATGATTACTTTAAGGCTATGGATATAGCTATGATCCAAGCTAATTGTATGGAGGAAGAAGAGGCTACAATGGCTAGGTTTTTAAATGGTTTAAATAAGGAAATAGCTGATGTAGTTGAATTACAGCAATATGTAACAATAGATGAGTTAGTTGATTTGTGTATAAAGGTAGAAAATCAAAATAAAAGAAAGCAAAGTGGCTCATGGAGATATCGAACAAGCACCATGCCTAAGAAACCATGGCCAAATCATGAGATGAAGAATTTTTCTCGGCCTCAAGAAGACAAGGGAAAAGGTAAATTGGAGAACAAAGAGGGAGGTAAAACCTTCAACCCTAAACCTTTTACACCTTCTAGTTCTATTCAGTGTCATAAATGTAAAGGAAGAGGACATACGATGCATGAATGTCCAAGTAGAAGGAACATCATTCTAAAAGAAGATGGAGGATATGAGAGTGAAAGGAGTGAGGGAGATGAAGAGGGAGATATGAGTGATGAAGGTGATTTAGAACTACCTAATGATGGAATGGTTGGGGTAGTTAGGAGGATTATGACTATCAATTTAGGAAGCAATAGTGAAGCACAAAGAGAGAATATATTCCATACTAGGTGTGGGATAAAAGGAAAAACTTGCTCTATGATCATTGATAGTGGTAGTTGTGCTAATGTGGTTAGTTCATACTTTGTGGAAAAACTGGGACTTGCATGCATGAAACACCCTACTCCCTATAGACTCCAATGGTTAAATGATAGTGGTGAACTAAAGGTAAATAAACAGTGTATGATTTCATTTAACGTTGGTAGATATGAGGATGATATTCTTTGTGACATAGTGCCTATGCAAGCTTGTCATATATTATTGGGTCGTCCTTGGCAGTATGACAGGAATGTTTTTCATGATGGGAGAAAGAATAGATATTCGCTTGAACTAAATGGCAGGAAATTTACTCTTGCACCTTTATCTCCTTCTCAAGTGTTTGAAGATCAGAAGAGATTAAAGGAAACAATGGGAAAGTCAAGGGGAGGGATAAAAAGTGAGCTTGAGGAAAAAGAAAAGAAAGAGAGAGAGGGCAGCAATTTGAGAGAAGAGATAAAAGAGGGTTCGAATAAAAAAATAGACAGTCTTGGTGAGAGGAAAGAGGCTAAGGAAAGAAAAAGAGAGAGTTTATATATAAAAGCCAAAGAGTGTTTAAATGCAAGAAAAGAGGGGCTGCCCATAATACTACTTACTTACAAAGAGGCTTTGATTAACTCTGAGTTGCTAACTTCTTCTTTGCCAAGTAGTATTTCTTCTCTTTTGCAGGATTTTGAAGATGTCTTTCCAGAAGATATTCCTAGTGGATTACCACCTTTACGTGGCATTGAGCATCAAATTGATTTTGTACCTGGATCACAAATCCCAAATAGGCCAGCCTATAGGAGTAATCCAGAAGAGACAAAGGAACTTCAAAGGCAAGTTGAGGAGTTGCTTGAGAAAGGCTTTGTGAGAGAGAGCATGAGCCCTTGCTCTGTTCCGGTCCTATTGGTACCCAAAAAGGATGGAACTTGGAGGATGTGCGTGGATTGTAGAGCGATCAACAAGATTACGGTAAAGTATCGCCACCCTATTCCTCGTCTTGATGACATGTTGGATCAATTACATGGATCCAAAATCTTTTCTAAAATTGATCTAAAAAGTGGTTACCATCAGATTCGAATGAATCCAGGAGATGAATGGAAAACCGCTTTTAAGACCAAATATGGGCTTTATGAGTGGTTAGTTATGCCTTTCGGCTTGACTAATGCACCTAGCACTTTCATGAGATTAATGAATCATGTTTTTAAGGATTTTCATGGAAAATTTGTTGTGGTGTACTTCGATGATATCTTGGTCTTTTCTAATACTTTAGAAGAGCATGTAGAACACCTAAGACAAGTTTTTGAAGTTCTTAGAAAGCAATTGTTATTTGCTAATCTTAAAAAGTGTACTTTTTATGTGGATCGTGTGATTTTCTTGGGTTTTGTGGTTAGCTCTAAGGGTGTTGAGGTTGATGAAGAGAAAATCAAAGCAATTAAAGAATGGCCTAAACCTAAGAGTGTAAGTGAAGTTAGGAGTTTTCATGGACTTGCTAGTTTTTATAGGAGGTTTGTGAGAGACTTTAGCACCATTGCTTCTCCTTTAACTGAAGTTATCAAAAAGGATAGGTTTTTTAAATGGGGAAAAGAACAAGATGATGCTTTTAACTTGTTGAAAGAAAAATTATGTTCTGCTCCGTTATTACAATTGCCTGATTTAGCCAAAAAAAAAAACTGCTCCGTTATTACAATTGCCTGATTTTTCTAAATCTTTTGAAATTGAATGTGATGCTTCTGGCAAGGGAATATGTGCTGTTTTGATGCAAGATTCTAAACCTATTGCCTACTTTAGTGAGAAATTGAATGGAGCCACATTGAACTATTCAACTTATGACAAAGAGCTTTATGCTTTGGTAAGAGCTTTAGCCACATGGCAACATTACTTGTGGCCAAGGGAGTTTGTCATTAAAACTGACCATGAATCCTTGAAATACTTGAAAAGTCAAGGTAAGCTTAGTAGAAGGCATGCTAAGTGGGTTGAATTTATTGAAACTTTTCCTTATGTAATTTCTTACAAACAAGGGAAAGAAGAATGTTGTTGTTGATGCACTTTCAAGGAGGTATGTCTTAGTTTCTACCCTCACTTCTAAATTGATGGGTTTTGATCAAATCAAGGAACTTTATGCTAATGATGTTGATTTTGGCAAAACTTTTGCAGATTGTAAGTTGGGTCCTCTTGATAGGTTTAACCTACAAGATGGGTTTCTCTTTAAGGAAAATAAGTTGTGTATCCCTAATTGCTCTTTACGTGAAGTATTTGTAAGGGAAGCACATTGTGGAGGGCTTATGGGACACTTTGGGGTCCCAAAGACATTAGACATACTTGCTGAAAATTTCTTTTGGCCTGGAATGAGAAAAGATGTTGAAAGAATGTGCACGCACAGTGTTTGGAATGTAAACAAGCTAAATCTAAAGTGTTACCACATGGTCTTTACACGCCATTACCTGTTCCTACTTCACCTTGGATTGATATATCTATGGATTTTGTGTTAGGTTTGCCTAGAACAAGGTATGGTAAGGATAGTATATTTGTTGTGGTAGATAGGTTCTCCAAGATGGCTCGTTTTATTCCTTGTTTAAAGACTAATGATGCCTCACATGTTGCTAATCTTTTTGTAAAAGAGATTGTGAAATTGCATGGTATACCTAGAACTATTGTTAGTGATAGGGATGCAAAGTTTTGAGTCACTTCTGGCGTGTATTTTGGGGGAAGTTAGGCACTAAATTGTTGTTTTCCACTTCTTGTCACCCACAAACTGATGGACAAACTGAAGTAGTTAATAGAACCTTAGGAAACATGTTGAGGGCTGTTTTGAAAGGTAAATTAACTTTATGGGAAGATCACTTACCTATGATTGAATTTGCTTACAATAGAACAATCCATTCTTCTACAGGTATGTCTCCTTTTGAAGTTGTTTATGGCTTTAATCCCTCTACTCCACTTGATTTATTACCATTACCTACTAATGATATTGCTAGTCTTGATGGTAGGACGAAGGCTGAGATGATGAAAAAAATTCATGAGCAAACAAGGCTTGCAATTGAGAAGAAAAATGAGCAAACCGCCTTGAGAAAGAATAAGGGTCGAAAACAAGTTATTTTTAAACCTGGAGATTTAGTTTGGGTTCACTTTAGAAAGGAGAGATTTCCTTCCAAAAGGAAGTCAAAGTTGCATCCTAGAGGAGATGGCCCATTTCAAGTCCTTGAAAGGATTGGAAACAATGCTTACAAGTTGGACCTTCCTGGTGAGTTTCAAGTAAGTGCTACATTCAATGTTACTGACTTATCTTTGTTTGACGTAGGATCGAATTCGGGGACGAATTCTTTTCAAGAAGAGGGGAATGATAGCATCACTGATAAGGATAGAGTTTTGGAATCTCCAAGAAGGCCATTTACAAGATCTCAAGCTAAGGAATTGCAAACTAAGGTTGCTGGACTTCAATGGCAAATAAAGAAGCTTCTAACTATGGAGGAAGAGCTCATGCACAAAGGAGAAGAGTTGTCTAAGTTTTACAACTATTTGGTTGCTCAAATTGAAGTCCAAGAGGAGGAAGATTTGGTTACACAAATCTGCCCATGGAGTCACCAAATGGGCTCAAAATGAGCTTAAGAGAGTCCAGAAAGAGGTGTTACATGAACAGCCCAATTGGAGTCCAAACAAATGGCCCAAAACAAGTTGTTTTAAGGCCCAAATCTGCCCCAAAGAGTCTTGGCCGCCTCTCACCTACCAAAGACTTTTCTTAGACATTAGCAACCACCTACCTCATTGTAATAATTGTGTTTTCCACTACCACCACCTCACCTAGTTTTTAATGTTATTTTTATGCCTTTGTACTCCTATAAATAGTGTGTTCTTCTGCTTCATAAGGCAGATTATTATTTGAGTGAGTATATCATACTTTGAGAGTTCTTTTGAACCTTTGTTACTTGTGCTTTGAGATTTATCTTTCAACCTTTACTAGTTCATAGTTCAAGGTAGTAAGATTACTTCTCTTTTGTGATATCTTTGATTCCTTTGTGGTATTCTTAGAAGGCGATTAATACTAGTATTAATTGTTGTCTCAAGTTACTCGTAAAGTGGTCAAGATCCGAATCTATTGTTTTGATTTGCTTTTAAGTAAAGGCGTTTGATTTCTTTCATAAATCAAGACGTTGTTACTTTGATCTTGTCAAGGCTATAGAACTTGCGTTCTTGAAAGTTCTCGAAATTCTTTCCTTGAATCTTTCCCATATCCTTTATTTTCGTCTCTTTAATTCTAGTTGTTCAATTCCTGTTGTTATTGCTTCCGCATTTACTTCTCAAATTCTTACTCTAGCCTGGCTAAATGTACTCCACGCTTTTTGTGCAGTATCACTGTGCAAGAAAAGATGCTGAAAAGAGTCTTCTCTAGGTGAAAGACAGCACCAGCATTTAGAAACCACCATATATCCTCCATTTCTCCATATATCATCTGTTGGAACCTTTCCTTTCCAAACTCTCCAGCAAAAGAATGAGATTTTGAAGGGCAATCCTTTTGTCCATAGCCTTGCATATTCTGAACTAACTGGTTCTCTATGTCTCAGTATTTTCCAAGCACTACTCACTGTAAAGTTTCCTGATGTTGAAGGCATCCACCTTGGAGTGTCCCAGTACTCATCAGTAGGCATACACTGTACTTCTTCTCGGATGTGATTTACAATATCTGCTGGAAACGTTTGATTCAACAGTGCATCATTCCACTGCCCTTCTTCTCTTAAGTCTGCCACCTCCTGAAGCTCCTCATTGATGTGAACATTCGAAGGGACTACATGATACAAAGGCCCCAATCCAGTCCAATTTTCATGCCATATATTAGTAGCTCCCCTGTTCATCTCCCAAAATATTTCATGCTCGACTTCATCTCTAGCTTTCAACATTTTTCTCCAAACATGAGAACCATTCCTATATTGAACCACAGTAGGTGCCTCTTTCTTGCAATATTTGTTCCACATGTAGTTGGACCATAATGATTTTGTTGTCCTGAATCTCCGCCATAGCTTTGCAAACATGGCTTTAGACACATCAAAGAGAGATCTGAAACCTACACCACCTTCTTCCTTTGGCAGACATAAGTTCTGCCACTTTGTCCAGTGCCTACTTCTTCCTTCTTCCTTGTTACTCCAAAAAAATCTTGCAAATGTCTTATGGAGATGCTCAATGACATTGTTTGGTGGATCTAGGACAGACAAGATGTGAGTTGGCATGCTTTGTAATACACTTGATATCAATGTAGCCTTTCCTCCATATGACAGTAACTTCCCTTTCCATGAGTGCAACTTTGCCTTCACCTTCTGAATCAGATCATTATAGTAGTTCTTCCTCCTCCTTGTGTAAAAGATTGGACATCCTAGGTATGTAAATGGGAATGTGCCTTTAGAGAAACCAGTTATATTAGCTACTGTAGCTTTCAATCCTGCTGCAATCTTTGAATGTACATAGTAAGAGCTCTTTGCCTTGTTTATCAACTGTCCTGATGTTTTCTCATATAATGCCAAGACTTCCATAATTTTCTGCAAGGAATAAGGATCAGCTGAGGCAAATATTATAGTGTCATCTGCATAAGCAAGGTGGTTCAATGGATCAGACCACTTTGGCATTCCAAATCCTCTAAACTGCCTGTCTTCAAATAACTTATTCAGTGATCTAGATAACACCTCTGCTGATAGAACAAACAATGCTGGGGATAGAGGGTCTCCCTGCTTCACCCCTCTTGTCGAGTGAAAGAAACCTGTAGCCTGGCCATTCACCATCACTGAGTACCAATTATTTGATATCAAATTTCACACCATGTGTATAAAACACTCTGCAAATCCCACCTTCCTTAGTACATGCATCAAAAACTTCCAAGACACCCTATCATATGCCTTGGCCATATCTAACTTGATCACTACATTTGTTGGCTTTCCTCTTATTCTGATGTCAGTCACAATCTCCTGAGTCAGTAAGATGTTTTCAAAAATACTCCTTCCTTTGACAAAGCCGGACTGGTTCAATGAAACTAATAAGGGCAGTATCTTTTCTAGCCTATCATGTACTACTCTGGAGAAGATTTTGTTGATAAAATTACTCAAGCTGATGGGTCTAAGATCAGAAAATGTTTGCACTTGAGGCTTCTTAGGTAGCAACACTAAGTTTGTGTGTGTTATTGATTTGGGCAAAGGTCTACCCTCAAAGAACAACACAACCAACTCATGGATATTCTGCCCCACAATCTCCGAGCATGCTTGAAAGAATAAGCCTGAGAAACCATCTGGCCCGCTTGCACTCTCACCACTTAGTGCAAAAACAGCATCTTTAACCTCCTTCTGAGTTGGAATTCTACATAACTCCATGTTGTGTTCTGCTGTTGTAAGGCCCCGTGAAATTTTTGTGCATAAAACCTAGTAGATGTGGTGTCATGGTCCGAATGATGTGTTAGGAATGCGTAGAATTCTTCGCGGCGAGCTTGCGAGCCGCAGTTCGGACCCTTGGTAGTGATTTAAGTTTCAAAAATGTAGAGAAATAATTTTTCCGAAAAAGTGTCAAATATGCGGTCAAGAATGCGACCGCAGAATCAACATGCGGACCGCATTCTGACCGCAAATCGTTCCAGAGAGTTTCCCAAATTCGTGTCAAATGTGCGGTCGATATGCGATCGCATGTCAATCTGCGGTGCACTTTTGCGACCGCAGAATCAACATGCGGTCCGCATAGTGACCGCATGTCTTAACAGAACCTGCGTAATTTTTGAGCCATTCTGCGGTCACTATGCGGACCGCATGTTGATTCTGCGGTCGCATAGTGACCGCATATTTGACCCCGGCCCAGATTTTTGTGATATTTTGACCCGATCTCTTCTTTAATATAACACCTTTCTTCTTCATTTGATCATATTATCTCACCAAAATTAGAGAGAGAAGAGAGGGTTTTTAGAGAGAAGTTCTTCATCTTCAAAGATTGTTCCAACTACTTAATTCCAAGGGATTCTAGGGCAAGGATTCAACTTCCTCAATATTTTCAAGGTAAAAACCCTAACTATTTTCTTTGATTTTCAGTTTTAATTGGGTAAAGAGAGGTTTGCATATAATAGCTTTTAAAAATAGAATTTTTACACTCATGCATGATTATTGAACTTGAATTCTAGTAAAAAGAAGTGAGTAGAAGTAAGAGTCTTCAAGAACAAGGTTGGCAAGAGTAGGATATCTTGGGTAAGCATAAAGTAGGAGGAAAAACATCATCACCAGGTATGTATGGCTAATTTTGATTCTTGTAAAATCGCCCATATGTGTGAAATTGTTTGGCATGTGTTAATTTGAGAGATTTTATGTGATTTTTCGATATCATTGTTGGGTATACAATTGATGGTTGAACTACATTTGGTATGGTTTGAAATATGAATTGAAAGATGACAAAGGAATTGAAATTGGTAAAGAACTGAGGAAAATTGTTGTTATGGCATATATGGTTCCTTTTGGAAAGAGATGAAACATTTGAATTGTGGAAATATTGTAACATGGTTGTGATATTGAATTGAGAAGAAATTGAGAATATGAACCAATGTGTAAGTTGCTTATTTGAACTTGTTGAAATTGTGTGTAGTACATTATCTGCTGTTTGAAATTGTTGTGTTTTCAACTGTAAGGCGGGGTCGTGTCGCGCGCCGCGACGTGGTGAAATAAGGTTTGGGTTGGGGTGATAAGGGTGGCCGAGGTAATAAGGGTGGTCAGGGGCAATAAGGATGGAAAGCGATCGAAATCGCTATTGAAAATTGATACATAAATCAATAATGTGAAATTGTGAAAGGAGACAGCAGGAGAGTTTGCAACCTGTGGGGCACCGATTGCCCCTTTGTTTGACTACTTGTGCTTTACGTGATTGATTGGTTATTGTTAAATTGGTTGATTGTAGAAAGTGCTTTGTGTGAGAATTATTTGAAATGAGGAAAGTGTGGAAACATGGTTGGCTGGCTTAATTAATTGTTGATGTAATTTAATGGCTTGAGTTTACTTGGGACAAAGTTTGTCCATACATACCAGTACAATTCAAGTGTACTGACGTCCCTTTTGCCGGGGACGCTACATTCGTGTTATGATTGTAGGTGGATCAGTAGCAGGCACTTCAGCTCATCGGCAGTAGTATCCTTCTCCTTCCACTGCCTGTTTTGGTGAGCCCTTTCTTCCTCGGGGCCTTGTGTGGTTCATGCCACTCGGTTTAGATTTCATTTTGGTTTTGTAAGGTATAGCCGGAGCCTTGTTACGGCAAGTATTGTATTTCCCTTTTTGTATCCTAGAGGCTCCATAGACATGTAAACTGTGGGACTCCAGTATTATGTAGGTATTATGTTATGTCGGGCGTTGTAAAAATTACAAACTTGTTAATGAATCACTCGTATGGTTTTATTTGTTTAATGTGAAATCAATTTTGATTAGTAATATATTTGGTTAATGAGAAACAGTCAACACAGGGGTAACGCGTGGGAATGAAAGGCACCCAGGTTTAACCTCCTTCTGAGTTGGCGTTCTACATAACTCCATGTTGTGTTCTGTTGTCACCATGGTAGGCACATTGTTCAGCATTTCAAAGTTCTCAGCATCACCCTCACTTGTGAATTGCTTCAGGTAAAATTCTACAGCAGCCTGTGATAGCTTATCTTGATCTTCTATCCATGCACCATCACTATCCATGATCCTTTTCAATTTCAACTTTTGTCTTTTTCCATTTACACAGTTATGAAAGAACCTTGTATTTCTATCTCCTTCTTCAAACCAATTTATACCTGCCTTTTGTTTCCAATATTGTTCTTCAAGGGTCAAATACTTCTTCAACTCTGCCTGAGCTTGTTGTAGGACTATTCTGTTTTCAATCGATGGTTCCTCCTCAAATAGCTGCTCCTTGATTCTCACCACATCTTCTCTAATAGCCAACTGTTTGAAAATATCCCCATAAGTGAGTTTACTCCACTTTGACAAAGCAATTTTCACTCTTTTCAACTTTTGCTTGAACATCAAGAAAGGATCTCCAGTGAAGTCAGCAACCCAGTTCTGCTTCACCACCCCTAAGAACTCTTCATGTTGTGTCCAGAAGTGCAGAAATTTAAATGGCTTTATAAAGCTCATTGCTTCTTCACCACAGCTCATCAACAGAGGAGCATGATCAGAGCCTGTTCTAATAAGATGTTCCACTTCAATCGTTGGGAATAAGTTCTGAAATGGCATGTTCACTAGAATTCGATCAAGCCTTTTAAAAATGCACTCTGCATTTGGCCTACCATTCCACCATGTAAAAGGGCTCCCTTTGTAACCAAGATCAAAAAGTCCACATGAATTAGCACAGAAGGCAAAATCCTCATATTCAGGAGGATATACTGGTAGACCACCTATCTTCTCTTCCTCTCCCATCACAACATTAAAGTCACCACCAACTAGCCAAGGAAAATCTATATCACTTGCCAGATAGTATAAATTATCCCATAATTCTAATCTTTCAATTGCACAACACTTGGCATATACAAATGTCATCATTATGAATTTACCAAGTTCCCGATGATATACTCTTAGTGTCATTTGTTGTTCAGTGTCTATTAATAGATCCCATTCTACCACAGCATCAAAGAACAACCAAATCTTACCATTCACATTTGAGATTGCAGCTTCCATACCTAGCCTTCTTCTATACTTCTGGAGAAATTTCAACTTTTGCATTGGTTCCATCAGTGCAACAATAAAGAAACCATGCTCCTTCTGCATATTAATAACCCTTTGAAAGGCCTGCTGAGTTTTTACAGACCTTATGTTCCAAATGAGAGTCTTGACCTTCATCTTGACACATTAGAGGCTGCCCTTCCGAGCAAAATTCTAACAGGTGGTTGCAGCTCTTTATGTTGTTTTTTTGTGCTTTTCTTCCCACTTCCAACTGCTGACTTAGGAGATAAATCCCCCTCCCTTGCAATAGCTTTGAAATTTTCAGCTAGAGATTCATTTTCGTCCTCATCTTCTATCTGTGCTTGTTGTTTCAATATGGTCTGTTGTATATCAACTGGTAGCTCCTTATGAGTAATAATATCATGCAACACTTGATTTGGAGTCCTTAATGGCATATTAAGATGGATCTGCATTGGCAATCCCTGTGCTTGAGGCACATGCCACAGGAATAGGTTCAATCTCTCCAGTATCCTGGGCAACAATTGCATGTTCTGTGACCTCCGTACCATGTTGCAATCCCGAGGTATTTCCCATGGTCTCTAAATTCTCTTGCATAAGTTTAAATTGCAGCTCATACACAGATCCTAGGTCGGGGTTCACTGTAGTATTACATGCAGCATTTACTGTTTCTTTACGACCAACTCCTGTCTTGCTCTAGTTGTTTGTGTATAACCTCTGATTCTTTTAATACATCTGTAGAAACATCCCCATCAATCTCTTTTCCATATACAGATGCCAAAATCTTCCCAAGTACACTAGATTTTACTGTTCCATTGGCTTGCTGTGTAGACTTCACTTGTAAAGCTGTTCCATCTTGTTGTAGATCTTCCTTGCTTACTCCTTGAACTCTCCCCAGTGATATTTCATGTTGATTCATCATGCAGTTTGCATTATCTTCATCATTAGCTTTACCAGTGCTATCGTTTACTGTAGCATCTCCCCTGGCAGCATGTCTAGCATTGTTTTTCTTTTCCTTGCCTCCAAACATTTGCTCTTTTGCCGTCTGCTTATCTATAATCTCAATCTCTTCACTCCATAAGGTCTTAACAGAGTTGACCTCATGAAAATCTTCCTTTTGTCCAGAGTTCTCATGAGTTTGTGATGGTATTTCTTGACAGGATCGATTTGTAGCCACATTACATAATTGAAGCTCCTCTTTACTTGTCCCAAATCTCCTATGCACCCAATCTATGGTTTGTTCCCTTCTGACTGCAACATCATCAGTAGATTCACCACCTGATTCCCTTACCATATTGCTCTTCTCCACTGCTTCCCTTTTTATTTTCCTAGCTGCAATTTCCTCCTTGCCAACAGATCCTTTTCCACCATCCTTTTGATCAAAATTTCCTGTATGACCTTCTCCAATCCCAAATGAAGTAGGATTAGGAGAGCAATTCCCCTTACTTTCCCACTGCTTTACTTTGTTATTCTCCTTATTATTTTGGTCTTGTCCTATTGCCTTGTCTCCTCTGTCTTCTGTTCCATCTATAATTTGCATAATTGGTTGCACTTCTTCTTCCATCTCTAATGCTCCAAATCTGTTATTTGAAATCACAGCACCTTCTTTAAGCTTTCCTTTACCCTTGTGATCTTCATTTTCCTTATTCTCCTCAATTATGTAGCCTCGTTCATCTCTATGATACTTATTCTTTCTGGCCTTCATCCACTCCTGTTTAGCATGATTAGTGATTGGCTTCCCAAGTACTTTTCCACTTGATAATACCTTGGTAAAGTTTGCTGCTGTGCCAACAACATCAGTACTCAGAATGATTGCTTGTTCCTTGACTTCCTTCGCCAGCTTCCAAAACTCTATCCTTATCAGTGATGCTATCATTCCCCTCTTCTTGAAAAGAATTCGTCCCCGAATTCGATCCTACGTCAAACAAAGATAAGTCAACAACATTGAATGTAGCACTTACTTGAAACTCACCAGGAAGGTCCAACTTGTAAGCATTGTTTCCAATCCTTTCAAGGACTTGAAAGGGGCCATCTCCTCTAGGATGCAACTTCGACTTCCTTTTGGAAGGAAATCTCTCCTTTCTAAAGTGAACCCAAACTAAATCTCCAGGTTTAAAAATAACTTGTTTTCGACCCTTATTCTTTCTCAAGGCGGTTTGCTCATTTTTCTTCTCAATTGCAAGCCTTGTTTGCTCATGAATTTTTTTCATCATCTCAGCCTTCGTCCTATCATCAAGACTAGCAATATCATTAGTAGGTAATGGTAATAAATCAAGTGGAGTAAAGGGATTAAAGCCATAAACAACTTCAAAAGGAGACATACCTGTAGAAGAATGGATTGTTCTATTGTAAGCAAATTCAATCATAGGTAAGTGATCTTCCCATAAAGTTAATTTACCTTTCAAAACAGCCCTCAACATGTTTCCTAAGGTTCTATTAACTACTTCAGTTTGTCCATCAGTTTGTGGGTGACAAGAAGTGGAAAACAACAATTTAGTGCCTAACTTCCCCCAAAATACACGCCAGAAGTGACTCAAAAACCTTGCATCCCTATCACTAACAATAGTTCTAGGTATACCATGCAATTTCACAATCTGTTTTACAAAAAGATTAGCAACATGTGAGGCATCATTAGTCTTTAAACAAGGAATAAAACAAGCCATCTTGGAGAACCTATCTACCACAACAAATATACTATCCTTACCATACCTTGTTCTAGGCAAACCTAACACAAAATCCATAGATATATATATCCAAGGTGAAGTAGGAACAGGTAATGGCGTGTAAAGACCATGTGGTAACACCTTAGATTTATCTTGTTTACATTCCAAACACTGTGTGCATATTCTTTCAACATCTTTTCTCATTCCAGGCCAAAAGAAATATTCAGCAAGTATGTCTAATGTCTTTGGGACCCCAAAGTGTCCCATAAGCCCTCCACAATGTGCTTCCCTTACAAATACTTCACGTAAAGAGCAATTAGGGATACACAACTTATTTTCCTTAAAGAGAAATCCATCTTGTAGGTTAAACCTATCAAGAGGACCCAACTTACAATCTGCAAAAGTTTTGCCAAAATCAACATCATTAGCATAAAGTTCCTTGATTTGATCAAAACCCATCAATTTAGAAGTGAGGGTAGAAACTAAGACATACCTCCTTGAAAGTGCATCAAGCAACAACATTCTCTTTCCTTTGTTTGTAAGAAATTACATAAGGAAAAGTTTCAATAAATACAACCCACTTAGCATGCCTTCTACTAAGCTTACCTTGACTTTTCAAGTATTTCAAGGATTCATGGTCAGTTTTAATGGCAAACTCCCTGATAACAACTAGGTCGGGAATCCAAACTAGAGTAAGAATTTGACAAGTAAAATGCGGAAGCAATAACAACAGGAATTGAACAACTAGAATTAAAGTGACGAAAATAAAGGATATGGGAAAGATTCAAGGAAAGAATTCCGAGAACTTTCAAGAACGCAAGTTCTATAGCCTTGACAAGATCAAAGTAACAACGTTCTGATATATGAAAGAAATCAAACGCCTTTACTTAAAAGCAAATCAAACTAATAGATTCGGATCTTGACCACTTTACGAGTAACTTGAGACAACAATTAATACTAGTATTAATCGCCTTCTAAGAATACCACAAAGGAATCAAAGATATCACAAAAGAGAAGTAATCTTACTACCTTGAACTATGAACTAGTAAAGGTTGAAAGATAAATCTCAAAGCACAAGTAACAAAAGTTCAAAAGAACTCTCAAAGTATGATATACTCACTCAATAATAATCTGTCTTATGAAGGAGAAGAACACCCTATTTATAAGAGTACAAAGGTATAAAAATAACATTAAAAACTAGATGGGGTGGTTGTAGTGGAAAACACAATTATTACAATGAGGTAGGTGGTTGCTAAAGTCTAAGAAAAGTCTTTGGTAGGTGAGGGCGGCCAAGACCATTTGGAGCAGATTTGGGCCTTTAAACAACTAGTTTTGGGCCATTTGTTTGGACTCCAATTGGGCTGCTCTTGTAACACCTCTTTCTGGAACTCATTTAAGCTCATTTTGAGCCCATTTGGTGACTCCATGGGCAGATTTGGGTAACCAAATCTTCCTCCTCTTGGACTTCAATTTGAGCAACCAAATAGTTGTAAAACTTTGACAACTCTTCTCCTTTGGGCATGAGCTCTTCCTCCATAGTTAGAAGCTTCTTTATTTGCCATTGAAGTCTAGCAACCTTAGTTTGCAATTCATTAGCTTGAGATCTTGTAAATGGCCTTCTTGGAGCTTCCAAAACTCTATCCTTATCAGTGATGCTATCATTCCCCTCTTCTTGAAAAGAATTCGTCCCCGAATTCGATCCTACGTCAAACAAAGATAAGTCAGCAACATTGAATATAGCACTTACTTGAAACTCATCAGGAAGGTCCAACTTGTAAGCATTGTTTCCAATCCTTTCAAGGACTTGAAAGGGGCCATCTCCTCTAGGATGCAACTTCGACTTCCTTTTGGAAGGAAATCTCTCCTTTCTAAAGTGAACCCAAACTAAATCTCCAGGTTTAAAAATAACTTGTTTTCGATCCTTGTTCTTTCTTAAGGCGGTTTGCTCATTTTTCTTCTCAATTGCAAGCCTTGTTTGCTCATGAATTTTTTTCATCATCTCAGCCTTCGTCCTACCATCAAGACTAGCAATATCATTAGTAGGTAATGGTAATAAATCAAGTGGAGTAAAGGGATTAAAGCCATAAACAACTTCAAAAGGAGACATACCTGTAGAAGAATGGATTGTTATATTGTAAGCAAATTCAATCATAGGTAAGTGATCTTCCCATAAAGTTAATTTACCTTTCAAAACAGCCCTCAACATGTTTCATAAGGTTCTATTAACTACTTCAGTTTGTCCATCAGTTTGTGGGTGACAAGAAGTGGAAAACAACAATTTAGTGCCTAACTTCCCCCAAAATACACGCCAGAAGTGACTCAAAACTTTGCATCCCTATCACTAACAATAGTTCTAGGTATACCATGCAATTTCACAATCTCTTTTACAAAAAGATTAGCAACATGTGAGGCATCATTAGTTTTTAAACAAGAAATAAAACGAGCCATCTTGGAGAACCTATCTACCACAACAAATATACTATCCTTACCATACCTTGTTCTAGGCAAACCTAACACAAAATCCATAGATATATCAATCCAAGGTGAAGTAGGAACAGGTAATGGCGTGTAAAGACCATGTGGTAACACTTTAGATTTAGCTTGTTTACATTCCAAACACTCTGTGTGCACATTCTTTCAACATCTTTTCTCATTCCAGGCCAAAAGAAATTTTCAGCAAGTATGTCTAATGTCTTTGGGACCCCAAAGTGTCCCATAAGCCCTCCACAATGTGCTTCCCTTACAAATACTTCACGTAAAGAGTAATTAGGGATACACAACTTATTTTCCTTAAAGAGAAACCCATCTTGTAAAGTTAAACCTATCAAGAGGACCCAACTTACAATCTGCAAAAGTTTTGCCAAAATCAACATCATTAGCATAAAGTTCCTTGATTTGATCAAAACCCATCAATTTAGAAGTGAGGGTAGAAACTAAGACATACCTCCTTGAAAGTGCATCAGCAACAACATTCTCTTTCCCTTGTTTGTAAGAAATTACATAAAGAAAAGTTTCAATAAATTCAACCCACTTAGCATGCCTTCTACTAAGCTTACCTTGACTTTTCAAGTATTTCAAGGATTCATGGTCAGTTTTAATGACAAACTCCCTTGGCCACAAGTAATGTTGCCATGTGGCTAAAGCCCTTACCAAAGCATAAAGCTCTTTGTCATAAGTTGAATAGTTCAATGTGGCTCCACTCAACTTCTCACTAAAGTAGGCAATAGGTTTAGAATCTTGCATCAAAACAACACCTATTCCCTTGCCAGAAGCATCACATTCAATTTCAAAAGATTTAGAAAAATCGGGCAATTGTAATAACGGAGCAGAACATAACTTTTCTTTCAACAAGTTAAAAGCATCATCTTGTTCTTTTCCCCATTTAAAAATCCTATCCTTTTTGATAACTTCAGTTAAAGGAGAAGCAATGGTGCTAAAGTCTCTCACAAACCTCCTATAAAAACTAGCAAGTCCATGAAAACTCCTAACTCCAGTTACACTCTTAGGTTTAGGCCATTCTTTAATTGCTTTGATTTCTCTTAATCAACCTCAACACCCTTAGAGCTAACCACAAAACCCAAGAAAATCACACGATCCACATAAAAAGTACACTTTTTAAGATTAGCAAATAACAAGTGCTTTCTAAGAACTTCAAAAACTTGTCTTAGGTGTTCTACATGCTCTTCTAAAGTATTAGAAAAGACCAAGATATCATCGAAGTACACCACAACAAATTTTCCATGAAAATCCTTAAAAACATGATTCATTAATCTCATGAAAGTGCTAGGTGCATTAGTCAAGCCGAAAGGCATAACTAACCACTCATAAAGCCCATATTTGGTCTTAAAAGAAGCAGTTTTCCATTCATCTCCTGGATTCATTCGAATCTGATGGTAACCACTTTTTAGATCAATTTTAGAAAAGATTTTGGATCCATGTAATTGATCCAACGTGTCATCAAGACGAGGAGTAGGGTGGCGATACTTTACCGTAATCTTGTTGATTGCTCTACAATCCACGCACATCCTCCAAGTTCCATCCTTTTTGGGTAACAATAGGACCGGAACAGAGCAAAGGCTCATGCTCTCTCTCACAAAGCCTTTCTTAAGCAACTCCTCAACTTGCCTTTGAAGTTCCTTTGTCTCTTCTGGATTACTCCTATAGGCTGGCCTATTTGGGATTTGTGATCCAGGTACAAAATCAATTTGATGCTCAATGCCACGTAAAGGTGGCAATCCACTAGGAATATCTTCTGGAAAGACATCTTCAAAATCCTGCAAAAGAGAAGAAATACTACTTGGCAAAGAAGAAGTTAGCAACTTCGAGTTAATCAAAGCCTCTTTGTAAGTAAGTAGTATTATGGGCAACCCCTCTTTTCTTGCATTTAAACACTCTTTGGCTTTTATATAGAAACTCTCTCTTTTTCTTTCTTTAGCCTCTTTCCTCTCACCAAGACTGTCTATATTTTTATTCGAACCCTCTTTTATCTCTTCTCTCAAATTGCTGCCCTCTCTCTCTTTCTTTTCTTTTTCCTCAAGCTCACTTTTTATCCCTCCCCTTGACTTTCCCATTGTTTCCTTTAATCTCTTCTGATCTTCAAACACTTGAGAAGGAGATAAAGGTGCAAGAGTAAATTTCCTGCCATTTAGTTCAAGCGAATATCTATTCTTTCTCCCATCATGAAAAACATTCTTGTCATACTGCCAAGGACGACCCAGTAATATATGACAAGCTTGCATAGACACTATGTCACAAAGAACATCATCCTCATATCTACCAACGTTAAATGAAATCATACACTGTTTATTTACCTTTAGTTCACCACTATCATTTAACCATTGGAGTCTATAGGGAGTAGGGTGTTTGATGCATGCAAGTCCCAGTTTTTCCACAAAGTATGAACTAACCACATTAGCACAACTACCACCAATGATCATGGAGCAAGTTTTTCCTTTTATCCCACACCTAGTATGGAATATATTCTCTCTTTGCGCTTCACTATTGCTTCCTAAATTGATAGTCATAATCCTCCTAACTACCCCAACCATTCCATCATTAGGTAGTTCTAAATCACCTTCATCACTCATATCTCCCTCTTCATCTCCCTCACTCTTTTCACTCTCATATCCTCCATCTTCTTTTAGAATGATGTTCCTTCTACTTGGACATTCATGCATCATATGTCCCCTTCCTTTACATTTATGACACCGAATAGAACTAGAAGGTGTAAAAGGTTTAGGGTTGAAGGTTTTACCTCCCTCTTTGTTCTCCAATTTACCTTTTCCCTTGTCTTCTTGAGGCCGAGAAAAATTCTTCATCTCATGATTTGGCCATGGTTTCTTAGGCATGGTGCTTGTTCGACATCTCCATGAGCCAGTTTGCTTTCTTTTATTTTGATTTTCTACCTTTATACACAAATCAACTAACTCATCTATTGTTACATATTGTTGCAATTCAACTACATCAGCTATTTCCTTATTTAAACCATTTAAAAACCTAGCTATTGTAGCCTCTTCTTCCTCCATACAATTAGCTTGGATCATAGCTATATCCATAGCCTTAAAGTAATCATCTACTGACATGGACCCTTGCTTCAATGTTTGAAGACGTAGTTGTAGCTCTCTTTGAAAGTGTGATGGTACGAATCTCTTCCTCATCACCCTTTTAGCCTCAGTCCAAGTAGCAATTGGTGCTTGTCCTTCTTGCAGTCGATCCCTATTATGCTTTTTCCACCAAATAGAAGCATAATCAGAAAACTCAACAACAGCAAGTTTAACCTTCTTACCTTCAGAGTAGTTGTGACAGTCAAAGATTGCTTCAACCTTTCTCTCCCAATCAAGATACAAGTCTGGATCCCTTGTTCC
>JASVEL010003329.1:0-33664 GCA_032618575.1 Nicotiana noctiflora
TCCTACTACAATCGTATCACATTACTCCCAATCTGTTATGACTACAATCGTATTAGTCAAATGGACTTATGTGGTTGTCGTAGGCCGATGCATCCTAGTATATGAATGAAATAATATTCATAGATGGTCAATTACTAAATAACAACCACGATATATAAACAAAAGTTCCTATGACTACAATCGTATTAGTCAAATGGACTTATGTGGTTGTCGTAGGCGGATGCATCCTAGTATATGAATGAAATCATATTCATTCACGGTCAATTACTAAATAACAACCACGATATATAAATGGAAGGTCCTATTACTACAATCGTATTAGTCAAATGGACTTATGCGGTTGTCGTAGGCTGATGCGTCCTACTACAATCGTATTACATTACTCCCAATCTGTTATGACTACAATCGTAATAGTCAAATGGACTTATGTGGTTGTCGTAGGCCGATGCCTCCTAGTATATGAATGAAATAATATTCATAGATGGTCAATTACTAATAACAACCACGATATATAAACGAAAGTTCCAATGACTACAATCGTATTAGTCCAATGGACTTATGTGGTTGTCGTAGGCCGATGCGTCCTAGTATATGAATGAAATAATATTCATAGATGGTAAATTATAAATAACAACCACGATATATAAATGGATGGACCTATTACTACAACCGTATTATTCTAATGGACTTATGTGGTTGTCGTAGGCCGATGCATCCTAGTATATGAATTAAATAATATTCATAGATGGTCAATTAATAGAGAACAACAATGATATATAAATGGAAGGTTATTACTACAATCGTATTTGTCAAATAGGCTTATGTCGCTGTCGTAGGCCGATGCGTCCTACTACAATCGTATTACATTACTCTCAATCTGTTATGACTACAATCGTATTAGTCAAACGGACTTATGTGGTTGTCATAGGCCGATGTGTCCTAGTATGTGATTATCGTAGGCCGATGCGTGGACTTATGTAGTTGCCGTAGGCTGATGCGTCATAGAATATAAATGAAATAATATTCATAGATGGTCAATTACTAAATAACAACCACGATATATAAACGGAAGATCCTATTAATACAATCGTATTAGTCAAATGGACTTATGTGGTTGTCGTAGTCCGATGCGTCCTACTACAATCGTATTACATTACTCCCAATCTGTTATGACTACAATGTATTAGTCAAATGGACTTATGTGGTTGTCGTAGGCCGATGCGTCCTACTACAATCGTATTACATTACTCCCAATCAGTTATGACTACAATCGTATTAGTCAAATGGACTTATGTGGTTGCCGTCCTATTATATGAATGAAATCATATTCATTCACGGTCAATTGCTAAATAACAACCACGATATATAAATGGAAGGTCCTATTACTACAATCGTATTTGTCAAATGGACTTATGTGGTTGTCGTAGGCCAATGCATCCTACTACAATCGTATTACATTACTCCCAATCTGTTATGACTACAATCGTATTAATCAAACGTATGACATTACTCCCAATACGATATATAAACGAGAGGTCCTATGACTACAATCGTATTAGTCAAATGGACTTATGTGGTTGTCGTGAGCCGATGCGTCCTACTACAATCGTATAACATTACTCCCAATCAGTTATGACTACAATTGTATTAAACGAAAGGTCCTATTACTACAATCGTATTAGTCAAATGGACTTATGTGGTTGTCGTAGGCCGATGCGTCCTTGTGTGTGGTTGTCGTAGGCTGATGCGTCCTACTACAATCGTATTAGTCAAGTGGACTTATGTGTTTGTCGTTGACCGATGCGTCCTAGTATATGAATGAAATCATATTCATTCACGGTGAATTGCTAAATAACAACCACGATATATAAACAAAAGGTCCTATGACAACAATCGTATTAGTCAAATGGACTTATGTTTTTGTCGTAGGCCGATGCGTCCTACTACAATCATATTAGTCAAAAGGACTTATGTGGTTGTCGTAGGCCGATGCGTCCTAGTATATGAATGAAAAAAAATTCATAGATGGTCAAATGGAAGTTCCTATGACTACAATCGTATTAGTCAAATGGACTTATGTGGTTGTCATAGGCCAATGCGTCCTAGTATATGAATGAAATCATTTTCATTCACGGTCAATTACTAAATAACAACCCCGACATATAAACGGAAGATCCTGCGACTACAATCGTATTAGTCAAATGGACTTATGTGGTTGTCGTAGGCCGATGCGTCCTACTACAATCGTATTACATTACTCCCAATATGTTATGACTACAATCGTATTAGTCAAATCGACTTATGTGGTTGTTGTAGGCCGATGCATCCTAGTATATGAATGAAATCATATTCATTCACGGTCAACCACGATATATAAAATGGAAGGTCCTATTACTACTATCGTATTAGTCAAATGGACTTATGTCGTTGTCGTAGGCCAATGCGTCCTACTACAATCGTATTACATTACTCCTAATCAGTTATGACTACAATCGTATTAGGCAAATGGACTTATGTGGCCGTCGTAGGGCGACGCGTCCTAGTATATGAATGAAATAAAATTATTCACGGTCAATTACTAAATAACAACCAGGATATATATACGGAAGGTCCTATTACTACAATCGTCTTAGTCAAATGGACTTATGTGGTTGACGTAGGCCGATGCGACCTACTACAATTGTATTACATTACTCATAATCTGTTATGACAACAATCGTGTTAGTCAAATGGACTTATGTGGTTGTCCTAGGCCGAAGCGCCCTAGTATGAACGTATGACATTAATCCCAATATGATATATAAACGGAATGTCCTATGACTACAATCGTATTAGTCCAATGGACTTATGTGGATGTCGTAGGCCGATGCGTCCTACTACAATCGTATTACATTACTCCCAATCTGTTATGACTTCAAGTCATAAAAATAACATTAAAAACTAGGTGGGGTGGTTCTAGTGGAAAACACAATTATTACAATGAGGTAGGTGGTTGCTAAAGTCTAAGAAAAGTCTTTGGTTAGGTGAGGGGCGGCCAAGACCCTTTGGGGCAGATTTGGGCCTTAAAACAACTAGTTTGGGCCATTTGTTTGGATTTCAATTGGGCTCCTTTTGTAGTACCTCCTTTAGGACTTCTTTAAGCTCATTTTGAGCCATTTTGGTGTACTTCATGGGCTGATTTGGGTGACCATATCTTCCTCTTCTTGGACTTCAATTTGATCTATCAAATAATTGTAAAACTTCAACAATTCTTCTCCTCTGGGCTGGAGCTGTGCACTTGAAGTCCAATGATCGTGTTTTGAATTCTTTAGCTTGACATCTTGTTAAAGGTCCTCTTTGAGATTGCAACGCTTCATCCTTGTACTTGAGTAGAATTGAGCTTCCTAGGATGCTATCACAATCGTATTAGTCAAATTGACTTATGTGGTTGTCATAAGTCTCATGCGTCCTACTACAATCTATTACATTACTGTCAATCTGTTATGACTACAATCGTATTAGTCAAATGGACTTATGTGATTGTTGTAGGCCGATGCGTCCTACTACAATCTTATTACGTTAGTCCCAATCAGTTATGACTACAATCGTATTAATCAAATGGACTTATGTGATTGTCGGAGGCCGATGCGTCCTAGTATGAACGTATGACATTACTCCCAATTCGTAGGTCGATGCGTCCTACTACAATCGTATTACATTACTCCCAATCTGTTATGACCACAATCGTATTAGTCAAATGAGCTTATGTGATTGTCGTAGGCCGATGCGTCCTAGTATGTGGTTGTCGTAGGCCGATGCGTCCTATTACTAAATAACAACCACGATATATAAACGAAAGTTCCTATGACTACAATCGTATTAGTCGAATGGACTTATGTGGTTGTCGTAGGCCGATGCGTCCTATTACAATCGTATTACATTACTCCCAATCTGTTATGACTACAATCAAATGGACTTATGTGGTTATCGTAGGCCGATGCGTCCTAGTATAAGAAATCATATTCATTCACGGTCAATTATTAAATAACAACCACGATATATAAACGGAAGGTCTATGACTACAATCGTATTAGTCAAATGGACTTATGTGGTTGTCGTAGGCCGATCGTCCTACTACAATCGTATTACATTACTCCCAATCTGTTATGACTACAATCGTATTAGTCAAATGGACTTATGTGGTTGTCGTAGGCCGATGCGTCCTAGTATATGAATGAAATCATATTCATTCACGGTCAATTACTAAATAACAACCACGATATATAAACGGAAGGTCCTATGACTACAATCGTATTAGTCAAATGGACTTATGTGGTTGTCGTAGGCCGATGCGTCCTACTACAATCGTATTACATTACTCCCAATCTGTTATGACTACAATCGTATTAGCCAAATGGACTTATGTGGTTGTCGTAGGCCGATGCGTCCAAGTATATGAACGAAATCATATTCATTCACCATCAGTTACTAAATAACAACCACGATATATCAACGGAAGGTCCTATGACAACAATCGTATTAGTCAAATGGACTTATGTGGTTGTCGTAGGCCGATGCGTCCTACTACAATCGTATTACATTACTCCCAATCTGTTATGACTACAATCGTATTAGTCAAATGGACTTGTGTGGTTGTCGTAGGCCGATGCGTCCTACTATATGAATGAAATCATAATCATTCATGGTCAATTACTAATAGCAACCACGATATATAAACGGAAGTTCCTATGACTACAAGTATTAGTCCAATGGACTTATGTGGTTGTCGTAGGCCGATGCGTCCTACTACAATCGTATTACATTACTCCCAATCTATTATGACTACAATCGTATTAATCCAATGGACTTACGTGGTTGTCGTAGGCCAATGCGTCCTACTAAAATCGCATTACATTGCTCCCAATCTGTTATGACCACAATCATATTAGTCCAATGGACTTATGTGGTTGTCGTAGGCCAATGCGTCCTACTACAATCGTATTACATTACTCCCAATATGTTATGACTACAATCGTATTAGTCAAATTGACTTATGTGGTTGTCGTAAGTCTGATTCTGTCACGACCCAAACCCTGGTCGTGATGGCGCCCAACACAATGCTAGGCAAGCCCGAACATATTATCTCTTAAACCAGCCAATTATTAATTCCAATTTAATTAAGTTAAACTTAAACAACCAGTGTTCATATCAAAATGATAAACGTAATAGTAGAAACATACAAAATACGGTCCCAACCAAATCGTGGTGTCACAAGTCGGAGCCTCTACAGAATAAACGTCCTAACACAACAAGTCTAAGCAAGATGAAAGCAACAAAATGATAAGGAAGGAGAAAAATAGGTTCTGCGGACGCCGGTAGCTTCCTCGTAGTCTCCGCAAAAGTAGATATGAGTAAGCAGCTACAACAACTCAACTACTCTCGAGCACCTGAAAATCTGCACTAAAAGTGCAGGGGAGTGGGGTGGGTATATTTCACCTCAGTGAGTAATAATAATAAACAATAACTGAAAATAAGAACTCATGTACTATCACTAAACAGTTCTTAGGCATCTCTACAGTGAGTACTCTGATCTCCAGTCCACATCTATCTCAACAAGGTCCCACACTGACCAAATCATCACTCGTACCGCTACGGTGTACAGCCAACTTAATGTATGTTGATATATATACATATGTCTATAATGTATAAGTATTTAAGTACGTATACGGATATGAATAAATATAATGCTACCGCGTGCAGCCCGCTCCAATACATATACCGCTGCGGCGCGCAGCCCGCTCCATTTAACGTCGACGGCGCTCACTGGGGGTGTATACAGACTTCGGAGGGGCTCCCTAGGCCCAAGTGCTATGATGCTGCGGCGTGCAGCCCGATCCACACATACAGCCCAAGCGCAATATCGCGGCGTGCGGTCCGATCCACATGTATGTTACTACAACGTGTAGTCCGATTCAATATATATATACTGTCGCGGCATGCAGCTCGATCCAATATATATTACTGCCGCGCGTGCGGCCCGATCCAATATATATACCGTCGCGGCGTGCAGCCCGATCCAATATAGGTATATATATATATATGATACCTCATAATGCGTCCTCGACCCTGTCCCAATTATTGTAGGATTGGCCTTTCAGGCCCACTCAGCTAAATCAGGGAATTTCCACCCTAAGTAATCTGTCTCTCACAGTACACATCTAGTACTGGCTCTTAACATATTCAGCTAGTTTTATGGCTGGGTGTAGGTTTCTAACATGATATAAGGGTCACCTAGCCCTACAGGTCCCCTAATGCTCTACAGATCGGTACAAGGCCCCAAACATGGTTATTAGCCCGATTACACAGTTATAATCTCATTATCAATCATAATACACAATATACCATTAGCCGGGAAGGACCAAGTCCAATTCCCCAATCACAATGTCACCATGCTCGTCACAAGATGCGTGTCTCATCTCAACATAGCACTGTGAAGTGCTAGTACGGGGTTTCAAGCCATCAGTACACTATTTACTATCACCACTCACCTCGAACCGGTAGAAGCCTCAGTCCGCCTTGCACTTGCCTCCCAAATCAATCTCCTCGGATGCCAAATCTGCTCAAAATCAATGTGAATACATCAATATATGCTAATAACACACAACCCATTCAAAATAACTCAAATTGCACCGAAACCCACGAAGTTGTCAAAACCCGACTTTTGGTACACTTCTCGAAAAATTACAAAAGTCACATATTCGGAACCCTCGTCTCAACACGAGTCTATGCATATAAATTTTACCAAATTCGAACTCCATTTGCCCATTCCTCCAATTTCATGAGATAATTGCATAATTTTATCAATACAATTCATAATTTGAGTCCATAGTTGATTACCTGATGAATCCCCTTGAATTTCTCTTCAAAATTGCCCAATTCGCCTCTTAAGCCGAGCCCAAATGTTTGAAATGTTTCTAAAATTTCTAACTTCTGATATAATTAAACCCTCGGCAGTTTTCGCTTTTGCGGGCCATTTTCGCCTCTGCGAGACCGCTTTCGCGACCAATTGGTCGCTTCTGCGTATCCCAGGCCTAATTGGCCATTTCCGCTTCTGCGAGCCACGGACCGCTTCCGCGCGTCCGCTCCTGCGAAACCACCTCCGCCCCTGCGGGATTTCCCCCTTCTACGCATAAGAGTCCGCTTCTGCGGACTCCCTTAAGCGGTCAAACCTCCTTTTCTGCGGATCTCCCCTTCACGACCCTGGATCGCTTCTGCGACCCTCATTCCGCATCAGCGATGCCGCCCCTGCGGACCAGGCTCCTCTCCAGCGATCACCTCCGCTTCTGCACCCCCTTGTCCTCTTCTCCGGACTCGCTCCTGTGCTCACATTTCCGCAGGAGCGAAAACAATAGAAGAGAACTCAAAACCTGCAATTTTTCCATGTTTTCTTCCGTTTAACCACCCGAAAACACCCCGAGGCCCCCGGGACCTCATCCAAACACACCAACACATCCTAATACCTTATTCAAACTTGTTCCAATCCTCAAAACTCGCCTAACAACATCAAAACCCATAATTCACATCGAATTCAAGCCTAAATTCCTTAAAACTTTACGAATTACACATTCGATCAAAAACCCGACCAAACGACCTCTGAATGACCTGAAATTATGTAGGAACATCCAACTCCCGGATCAAAATCTCACCTACCGATCGGATATCGCCAAAATTCAACCTTAGCCAATTGAAGCATATTTCTACATCGGGCCTCCCAATTCAATTTCGATCGCTCCCCTAAGTCACACATCACCTCCCGGAACTAACCAAATCACCAGAATCCTATTCCGAGCACTCTAACTAAATAGTCAACTCCAGGTTGACTTTCCATATTCAAGCTTCCTTCAACAAGGCTATTTGCCTCATTTTCAATCAGAATCACTCCTAACTCACCCGATAGACTCTAACACTGATATAAAAGCATGAAACATATAAACGAAGGGGTAATAGGGTGATAACTCTTGTGACGACGGGCCGGGTCGTCACAGATTCGTTATACTACAATCGTATTACATTACTCCCAATTTGTTATGACTACAATCGTATTAGTCAAATGGACTTATATGATTGTCGGAGGCCGATGTGTCCTAGTATGAACGTATGACATTACTCCCAATACGATATATAAACGGAAGGTCCTATGACTACAATCGTATTACATTACACCCAGTATGTTATGACTACAATCGTATTAGTCAAATGGACTTATGTGGTTGTCGTAGGCCGATGCGTCCTAGTATATGGATGAAATCATATTCATTCACGGTCAATTACTAAATAACAACCACGATATATAAACTGAAGCTCCTATGACTACAATCGTATTAGTCCAATGGACTTATGTGGTTGTCGTAGGCCGATGCGTCCTAGTATGTGGTTGTCGTAGGCCGATGTGTCCTACTACAATCGTATTACATTACTCCCAATCTGTTATGACTACAATCGTATTAGTCAAATGGACTTATGTGGTTGTCGTAGGCCGATGCGTCCTAGTATATGAATGAAATCATATTCATAGACAGTCAATTACTAAATAACAACCACGATATATAAACGGAAGGTCCTATGACTACAATCGTATTAGTCAAATGGACTTATGTGGTTGTCGTACGCCGATGCGTCCTACTACAATCGTATTACATTACTCCCAATCTGTTATGACTACAATCGTATTAGTCAAATGGACTTATGTGGTTGTCGTAGGCCGATGCGTCCTAGTATATGAATGAAATCATATTCATTCACGGTCAATTACTAAATAACAACCACGATATATAAATGGAAGGTCCTATGACTACAATCGTATGAGTCAAATAGACTTATGTGGTTGTCGTAGGCCGATGAGTCCTACTACAATTGTATTACATTACTCCCAATCTTTTATGACTACAATCGTATTATCCAAATGGACTTATATGGTTGTCGTACGCCGATGCGTCCTAGTATATGAATGAAATCATATTCATTCACGGTCAAGTACTAAATAACAACCACGATATATAAATGAAAGGTCCTATGACTACAATCGTATTAGGCAAATGGACTTATGTGGTTGTCATAGGCCGGTGTGTCCTACTACAATCATATTACTTTACTCACAATCTGTTATGACTACAATCGTATTAGTCAAATGGACTTATGTGGTTGTCGTAGGCCGATGCGTCCTAGTATGTGGTTGTCGTAGGTCGATGTATCCTACTACAATCGTATTACATTACTCCCAATCTGTTATGACTACAATCGTATTAGTCAAATGAACTTGTGTGATTGTCGTAGGCCGATGCGTTCTAGTATATGTATGAAATCATATTCATTGACGGTCAATTACTAAATAACAACCACGATATATAAACGGAAGGTCCTATTACTACAATCATATTAGTCAAATGGTCTTATGTGGTTGTCGTAGGCCGATGCGTCCTACTACAATCGTATTACATTACTCCCAATCTGTTATGACTACAATCGTATTAGTCAAATGGACTTATGTTATTGTCGTAGGCTGATGCGTCCTAGTATGAACATATAACATTACTCGCAATACGATATATAAATGGAAGGTCCAATGACTACAATCGTATTACATTACTCCAATCTGTTATGACTACAATCATATGCTTTTTCAAAACCCGAACATAGGTCTGGATGTAACACGATACTCGGTGCCTAACTACATATGACCGAGCGAACCAATTGGTTGGCTGAATCAACGTGTGATATCATAACATACTAAATTCTGAAGATAAACTAACACATGCTGATATACAGAACGTCTAGATGATATAAATCAAAACAGAAATACTAAAACAAGTCTGAAACATATATGTAGCCAACATTTCTTAACATGAAAAGCATGACTTTGTCTAACTGTTACTCTAGTCTATGAAGCCTCTAATGAAGTACTGAAAATACTGACTGTCTGGAAATACTGAAGACTGTAATAATGATAATGCCCCGAAAGAAGGGATCACCAAATAGCTGGTACAATAATCCTAGCGCACTGACTCATCAACCTGAAAATCATTAAATGCATCGTGACATGCAGGCTCTGGGCAAAAGGGAAGTCAGTACATTTGAATTGCACTGGTATGTAAAGAAACTGAAAGAAATAATTGTAAATGTGATACTAAAACTAAGCTGATAACTGAAAGATAATTATTGAACTGAAATGATAACTGGTAATGGATAACTGATAACTTATAATACCCCTAATATTTTAAACGAGTATATATAGGGTATTTAGTAAACAATTTATGTTTGAAAAAAAACATATAAGAATTTAAAACCAAAAAGGCCGAAACCCATAACAATACCTGTGCCCCAAATAATTAAAGAGGGATAAACTAGGTCTTCAATATTAGAGAAAGAACAAAAATGTACAATAGATTAGAGAAACTGAACTAACGTGATTTTGGGGATATCACAACTAGAAGGATTTTGGGGAGGAAAAATCATCACCAGGTACATGAAATTCATACTTGTATGTATTGGTTAGCTAATAAATAGACAGTAATGAGGGGAATCTTTTGGGGGATAAGATAGTTATGTAAATTGGGTATTTGTAAGATTTTTTCTAACCGGGTGTGTTACACCGAATTTATAGAAAGTAGATAATTTCTCTACCTTTATAATGATTAGATCATAATGATTATATAGGGGAATGAATTCATGAATTTAAAATGAGAATAGGTGCTGCATTGCATATTATACCCGATTCTAGCAGTACCAAATTCTTATTTTTGGTGCAAAACGTATGGCATATGGTAATTTAATCATGATTTTCATGGTTAAGAGTAATAATATTCAATAGTTGGCTATAGAATTGGGATACTGAAACGGGTCTTGATATTCCAAGTGGAATAAGAGGGATTTGTTGGGTTATTATAAGTTGACGAATTAAGAGCCAAATATGAAACTCTGAGAGTTGGGCATTCTAAAGTAGCTATGAATAAATCAATCATGGAATTTAACATATGATCTATATTATGTAATTATAGATTGATCGGAGAAAGTTGTACGAATTGCTTGAGGTGAAACATTTGGTATTTCGACACGAGTACTGTAAGTAGTAATCTTACCGCAATTTATATTTTTATAACTTGCATGATTTACACATGATTTTTCATATGAATATATTACCGATTATTTTGATTTGCATGTGGGACAATTATTTTACTTGATATGATACTGAAATAGTTATTTGAGATGAATACCGGTGTTTTAGATATTTATCACTAGATCTGTTTTACGGTTACTTGAATTTACTATTATCAAAAAGAAATTTTATGAATTGATAAGAACCGAAAAGCCCTATATTATTTTAAAATATTTTCTAAGTGTATATACGGATTACAACGATAAGAATACATGGGAGTACGTAGCTAACGGCGGGTTCGTTAGACCTGGTGCACCTTTTAATTACCGATTACCGTTATAGCCCTTGATAGTGGAAGGTAGAACTATCGTACCGTTATCGATTTCCTTCGACCATTATATATATGACTTATTGCCAAGAAGTCCACAGTTATACCGATTACATGATCTGTTAATTAAAACCTCTTAAATTTGAATATTAATATTATACAGTGGTTGCGAGCTTATTCCTGAATCATTAATTGTTTTATACTACAAGAAAAGCATGATGAGGCTGAAAATTATTTGTTGTTTCTGAAAGGGCATTTTTTTGTATTTTCTCTTTGAGATACTAGCATGTTTCTGACTTGTCCCAAAATAAAAATGATTGTGGTTAAGTGTTATTACCCACCGAACTAGCGACTCATTCCACGCTAATTATTTTTATAAAGACAACAGTTGACGCAGGCAATGATTTCGTTAATTAGAGCATACATTTTGAGAATTCTTGGTGAGCCTCGCACTTGTTTGCGTGGGCGAAAATTTTTTAAAAATTGTTATGGTTTTTTCTTTGAATTCTTAGAGCCGCTCCATACTCAATAGTTTAGTGTCATGAGTATTCTTTTGTTAGTATAGTCTTATGTTGAGTATCGTCCTTCATTATGAAAGTTGGAGGTATATTAGTATTTCTGTTTGTTAGTGTGTTGATTAGTAATGGTGGGGGCTTATTTTGGCTAATTGGTAAGATGTCAAATTGCTAGATGAATTGATATTAGGTTGTTGGTTGCTGATTTAAGCCATGAAACTTTTGGAATGGTCCAAAAATAGGGGACACTCTGTCTGATTTTCTGTAAAGTTTCGGATGAGGCTTACTTGGGACCACTTGCTCTTAAGCGCTGGTCATGATCCTAAATTGGGTCGTGACAAAGTTGGTATCAGAGCTTAGGCTTTAAGTCCCGAGTTATGGAGCAATATTTATTATGATCATGTTCATGGTTATGTAGGCGCCCATACTTATGAACTCGAGGCTACTGAACATTTAGGAATATTTTTCCTTCTTTCATTCTTTGATCGTGCGTTGAGATAACTTGAGATTGACTTTGGATTACTTCTTATGCAGATGGCTAGGACACGTACACCCTCATCTGCTGGACGTGGTACTACCTAGGGTGGCAGTGAAGTAGGGGTTCATGAAACTAGAAGACATACTGCTCCTCAACCTCAAGTTGGGAATATGGGTCAAACCCAAGCTGTTACGCCAGATCAAGTGCAAGAGCAAGGAGTTCAGAATGCTCCACTACCAGTTCCAACTGTTGTACATACTGTTGCCTTACCTGCAGATGCAGTGACAAGATTATTGAATGTGTTAGAAGCATTGGTGCCTACTCAGGGAGAAAGTTCATCTCCTCAAGTTACTTCACAGACACAAGAACCTGCACAGACTCAGACTTTCGGGAATAAGGAAGTATCCCTACACGAGTTTCTGAAATTGAAATTGATAACAACTAGGTCGGGAATCCAAACTAGAGTAAGAATTTGAGAAGTAAATGCGGAAGCAATAACAACAGGAATTGAACAACTAGAATTAAAGAGACGAAAATAAAGGATATGGGAATGATTCAAGAAAAGAATTCCGAGAACTTTCAAGAACGCAAGTTCTATAGCCTTGACAAGATCAAAGTAACAACGTCTTGATTTATGAAAGAAATCAAACGCCTTTACTTAAAAAGCAAATCAAAAATAATAGATTCGGATCTTGACCACTTTACGAGTAACTTGAGACAACAATTAATACTAGTATTAATCGCCTTCTAAGAATACCACAAAGGAATCAAAGATATCACAAAAGAGAAGTAATCTTACTACCTTGAACTATGAACTAGTAAAGGTTGAAAGATAAATCTCAAAGCACAAGTAACAAAGGTTCAAAAGAACTCTCAAAGTATGATGTACTCAATCAATAATAATGTGTCTTATGAAGGAGAAGAACACCCTATTTAAAGGAGTACAAAGGCATAAAAATAATATTAAAAACTAGATGGGGTGGTTGAAGTGGAAAACACAATTATTACAATGAGGTAGGTGGTTGTTAAAGTCTAAGAAAGGTCTTTGGTAGGTGAGGGGCGGCCAAGACCCTTTGGGCAGATTTGGGCCTAAAAACAACTAGTTTTGGGCCATTTGTTTGGACTCCAATTGGGATGTTCTTGTAACACCTCTTTCTGGAACTCTTTTAAGCTCATTTTGAGCCCATTTGGTGACTCCATGGGCAGATTTTGGTAACCAAATCTTCCTCCTCTTGGACTTCAATTCGAGCAACCAAATAGTTGTAAAACTTCGACAACTCTTCTCCTTTGGGCATGAGCTCTTCCTCCATAGTTAGAAGCTTCTTTATTTGTCATTGAAGTCCAGCAACCTTAGTTTGCAATTCCTTAGCTTGAGATCTTGTAAATGGCCTTCTTGGAGCTTCCAAAACTCTATCCTTATCAGTGATGCTATCATTCCCCTCTTCTTGAAAAGAATTGGACCCGAATTCGATCCTACGTCAAACAAAGATAAGTCAGCAACATTGAATGTAGCACTTACTTGAAACTCACCAGGAAGGTCCAACTTGTAAGCATTGTTTCCAATCCTTTCAAGGACTTGAAAGGGGCCATCTCCTCTAGGATGCAACTTTGACTTCCTTTTGGAAGGAAATCTCTCCTTTCTAAAGTGAACCCAAACTAAATCTCCAGGTTTAAAACTTGTTTTCGACCCTTATTCTTTCTCAAGGCGGTTTGTCATTTTTCTTCTCAATTGCAAGCCTTGTTTGCTCATGAATTTTTTTCATCATCTCAGCCTTCGTCCTGCCATCAAGACTAGCAATATCATTAGTAGGTAATGGTAATAAATCAAGTGGAGTAAAGGGATTAAAGCCATAAACAACTTCAAAAGGAGACATACCTGTAGAAGAATGGATTGTTCTATTGTAAGCAAATTCAATCATAGGTAAGTGATCTTCCCATAAAGTTAATTTACCTTTCAAAACAGCCCTCAACATGTTTCCTAAGGTTCTATTAACTACTTCAGTTTGTCTATCAGTTTGTGGGTGACAAGAAGTGGAAAACAACAATTTAGTGCCTAACTTCCCCCAAAATACACGCCAGAAGTGACTCAAAAACCTTGCATCCCTATCACTAACAATAGTTCCAGGTATACCATGCAATTTCACAATCTGTTTTACAAAAAGATTAGCAACATGTAAGGCATCATTAGTCTTTAAACAAGGAATAAAACGAGCCATCTTGGAGAACCTATCTACCACAACAAATATACTATCCTTACCATACCTTGTTCTAGGCAAACCTAACACAAAATCCATAGATATATATATCCAAGGTGAAGTAGGAACAGGTAATGGCGTGTAAAGACCATGTGGTAACACTTTAGATTTATCTTGTTTACATTCCAAACACTGTGTGCATATTCTTTCAACATCTTTTCTCATTCCAGGCCAAAAGAAATTTTCAGCAAGTATGTCTAATGTCTTTGGGACCCCAAAGTGTCCCATAAGCCCTCCACAATGTGCTTCCCTTACAAATACTTCACGTAAAGAGCAATTAGGGATACACAACTTATTTTCCTTAAAGAGAAATCCATCTTGTAGGTTAAACCTATCAAGAGGACCCAACTTACAATCTGCAAAAGTTTTGCCAAAATCAATATCATTAGCATAAAGTTCCTTGATTTGATCAAAACCCATCAATTTAGAAGTGAGGGTAGAAACTAAGACATACCTCCTTGAAAGTGCATCAACAACAACATTCTCTTTCCTTTGTTTGTAAGAAATTACATAAGGAAAAGTTTCAATAAATACAACCCACTTAGCATGCCTTCTACTAAGCTTACCTTGACTTTTCAAGTATTTCAAGGATTCATGGTCAGTTTTAATGACAAACTCCCTGATAACAACTAGGTCGGGAATCCAAACTAGAGTAAGAATTTGAGAAGTAAAATGCGGAAGCAATAACAACAGGAATTGAACAACTAGAATTAAAGAGACGAAAATAAAGGATATGGGAAAGATTCAAGGAAAGAATTCCGAGAACTTTCAAGAACGCAAGTTCTATAGCCTTGACAAGATCAAAGTAACAACGTTCTGATATATGAAAGAAATCAAACGCCTTTACTTAAAAGCAAATCAAACTAATAGATTCGGATCTTGACCACTTTACGAGTAACTTGAGACAACAATTAATACTAGTATTAATCGCCTTCTAAGAATACCACAAAGGAATCAAAGATATCACAAAAGAGAAGTAATCTTACTACCTTGAACTATGAACTAGTAAAGGTTGAAAGATAAATCTCAAAGCACAAGTAACAAAAGTTCAAAAGAACTCTCAAAGTATGATATACTCACTCAATAATAATCTGTCTTATGAAGGAGAAGAACACCCTATTTATAGGAGTACAAAGGCATAAAAATAACATTAAAAACTAGATGGGGTGGTTGTAGTGGAAAACACAATTATTACAATGAGGTAGGTGGTTGCTAAAGTCTAAGAAAAGTCTTTGGTAGGTGAGGGGTGGCCAAGACCCTTTGGGGCAGATTTGGGTCTTTAAACAACTAGTTTTGGGCCATTTGTTTGGACTCCAATTGGGCTGCTCTTGTAACACCTCTTTCTGGAACTCATTTAAGCTCATTTTGAGCCCATTTGGTGACTCCATGGGCAGATTTGGGTAACCAAATCTACCTCCTCTTGGACTTCAATTTGAGCAACCAAATAGTTGTAAAACTTCGACAACTCTTCTCCTTTGGGCATGAGCTCTTCCTCCATAGTTAGAAGCTTCTTTATTTGCCATTGAAGTCTAGCAACCTTAGTTTGCAATTCATTAGCTTGAGATCTTGTAAATGGCCTTCTTGGAGCTTCCAAAACTCTATCCTTATCAGTGATGCTATCATTCCTCTCTTCTTGAAAAGAATTCGTCCCCGAATTCGATCCTACGTCAAACAAAGATAAGTCAGCAACATTGAATGTAGCACTTACTTGAAACTCACCGGGAAGGTCCAACTTGTAAGCATTGTTTCCAATCCTTTCAAGGACTTGAAAGGGGCCATCTCCTCTAGGATGCAAATTCGACTTCCTTTTGGAAGGAAATCTCTCCTTTCTAAAGTGAACCCAAACTAAATCTCCAGGTTTAAAAATAACTTGTTTTCGACCCTTATTCTTTCTCAAGGCGGTTTGCTCATTTTTCTTCTCAATTGCAAGCCTTGTTTGCTCATGAATTTTTTTCATCATCTCAGCCTTCGTCCTACCATCAAGACTAGCAATATCATTAGTAGGTAATGGTAATAAATCAAGTGGAGTAAAGGGATTAAAGCCATAAACAACTTCAAAAGGAGACATACCTGTAGAAGAATGGATTGTTCTATTGTAAGCAAATTCAATCATAGGTAAGTGATCTTCCCATAAAGTTAATTTACCTTTCAAAACAGCCCTCAACATGTTTCCTAAGGTTCTATTAACTACTTCAGTTTGTCCATCAGTTTGTGGGTGACAAGAAGTGGAAAACAACAATTTAGTGCCTAACTTCCCCCAAAATACACGCCAGAAGTGACTCAAAAACCTTGCATCCCTATCACTAACAATAGTTCTAGGTATACCATGCAATTTCACAATCTGTTTTACAAAAAGATTAGCAACATGTGAGGCATCATTAGTCTTTAAACAAGGAATAAAACGAGCCATCTTGGAGAACCTATCTACCACAACAAATATACTATCCTTACCATACCTTGTTCTAGGCAAACCTAACACAAAATCCATAGATATATATATCCAAGGTGAAGTAGGAACAGGTAATGGCGTGTAAAGACCATGTGGTAACACTTTAGATTTATCTTGTTTACATTCCAAACACTGTGTGCATATTCTTTCAACATCTTTTCTCATTCCAGGCCAAAAGAAATTTTCAGCAAGTATGTCTAATGTCTTTGGGACCCCAAAGTGTACCATAAGCCCTCCACAATGTGCTTCCCTTACAAATACTTCACGTAAAGAGCAATTAGGGATACACAACTTATTTTCCTTAAAGAGAAACCCATCTTGTAGGTTAAACCTATCAAGAGGACCCAACTTACAATCCTGCAAAAGTTTTGCCAAAATCAACATCATTAGCATAAAGTTCCTTGATTTGATCAAAACCCATCAATTTAGAAGTGAGGGTAGAAACTAAGACATACCTCCTTGAAAGTGCATCAACAACAACATTCTCTTTCCTTTGTTTGTAAGAAATTACATAAGGAAAAGTTTCAATAAATACAACCCACTTAGCATGCCTTCTACTAAGCTTACCTTGACTTTTCAAGTATTTCAAGGATTCATGGTCAGTTTTAATGACAAACTCCCTGATAACAACTAGGTCGGGAATCCAAACTAGAGTAAGAATTTGAGAAGTAAAATGCGGAAGCAATAACAACAGGAATTGAACAACTAGAATTAAAGAGACGAAAATAAAGGATATGGGAAAGATTCAAGGAAAGAATTCGAGAACTTTCAAGAACGCAAGTTCTATAGCCTTGACAAGATCAAAGTAACAACGTTCTGATATATGAAAGAAATCAAACGCCTTTACTTAAAAGCAAATCAAACTAATAGATTCGGATCTTGACCACTTTACGAGTAACTTGAGACAACAATTAATACTAGTATTAATCGCCTTCTAAGAATACCACAAAGGAATCAAAGATATCACAAAAGAGAAGTAATCTTACTACCTTGAACTATGAACTAGTAAAGGTTGAAAGATAAATCTCAAAGCACAAGTAACAAAAGTTCAAAAGAACTCTCAAAGTATGATATACTCACTCAATAATAATCTGTCTTATGAAGGAGAAGAACACCCTATTTATAGGAGTACAAAGGCATAAAAATAACATTAAAAACTAGATGGGGTGGTTGTAGTGGAAAACACAATTATTACAATGAGGTAGGTGGTTGCTAAAGTCTAAGAAAAGTCTTTGGTAGGTGAGGGGCGGCCAAGACCCTTTGGGGCAGATTTGGGCCTTTAAACAACTAGTTTTGGGCCATTTGTTTGGACTCCAATTGGGCTGCTCTTGTAACACCTCTTTCTGGAACTCATTTAAGCTCATTTTGAGCCCATTTGGTGACTCCATGGGCAGATTTGGGTAACCAAATCTTCCTCCTCTTGGACTTCAATTTGAGCAACCAAATAGTTGTAAAACTTCGACAACTCTTCTCCTTTGGGTATGAGCTCTTCCTCCATAGTTAGAAGCTTCTTTATTTGCCATTGAAGTCCAGCAACCTTAGTTTGCAATTCATTAGCTTGAGATCTTGTAAATGGCCTTCTTGGAGCTTCCAAAACTCTATCCTTATCAGTGATGCTATCATTCCCCTCTTCTTGAAAAGAATTCGTCCCTGAATTCGATCCTACGTCAAACAAAGATAAGTCAGCAACATTGAATGTAGCACTTACTTGAAACTCACTAGGAAGGTCCAACTTGTAAGCATTGTTTCCAATCCTTTCAAGGACTTGAAATGGGCCATCTCCTCTAGGATGCAACTTTGACTTCCTTTTGGAAGGAAATCTCTCCTTTCTAAAGTGAACCCAAACTAAATCTTCAGGTTTAAAAATAACTTGTTTTCGACCCTTATTCTTTCTCAAGGCGGTTTGCTCATTTTTCTTCTCAATTGCAAGCCTTGTTTGCTCATGAATTTTTTTCATCATCTCAGCCTTCGTCCTACCATCAAGACTAGCAATATCATTAGTAGGTAATGGTAATAAATCAAGTGGAGTAAAGGGATTAAAGCCATAAACAACTTCAAAATGAGACATACCTGTAGAAGAATGGATTGTTCTATTGTAAGCAAATTCAATCATAGGTAAGTGATCTTCCCATAAAGTTAATTTACCTTTCAAAACAGCCCTCAACATGTTTCCTAAGGTTCCATTAACTACTTCAGTTTGTCCATCAGTTTGTGGGTGACAAGAAGTGGAAAACAACAATTTAGTGCCTAACTTCCCCCAAAATACACGCCAGAGTGACTCAAAAACTTTGCATCCCTATCACTAACAATAGTTCTAGGTATACCATGCAATTTCACAATCTCTTTTACAAAAAGATTAGCAACATGTGAGGCATCATTAGTTTTTAAACAAGAAATAAAACGAGCCATCTTGGAGAACCTATCTACCACAACAAATATACTATCCTTACCATACCTTGTTCTAGGCAAACCTAACACAAAATCCATAGATATATCAATCCAAGGTGAAGTAGGAACAGGTAATGGCGTGTAAAGACCATGTGGTAACACTTTAGATTTAGCTTGTTTACATTCCAAACACTGTGTGCACATTCTTTCAACATCTTTTCTCATTCCAGGCCAAAAGAAATTTTCAGCAAGTATGTCTAATGTCTTTGGGACCCCAAAGTGTCCCATAAGCCCTCCACAATGTGCTTCCCTTACAAATACTTCACGTAAAGAGCAATTAGGGATACACAACTTATTTTCCTTAAAGAGAAACCCATCTTGTAGGTTAAACCTATCAAGAGGACCCAACTTACAATCTGCAAAAGTTTTGCCAAAATCAACATCATTAGCATAAAGTTCCTCGATTTGATCAAAACCCATCAATTTAGAAGTGAGGGTAGAAACTAAGACATACCTCCTTGAAAGTGCATCAGCAATAACATTCTCTTTCCCTTGTTTGTAAGAAATTACATAAGGAAAAGTTTCAATAAATTCAACCCACTTAGCATGCCTTCTACTAAGCTTACCTTGACTTTTCAAGTATTTCAAGGATTCATGGTCAGTTTTAATGACAAACTCCCTTGGCCACAAGTAATGTTGCCATATGGCTAAAGCCTTACCAAAGCATAAAGCTCTTTGTCATAAGTTGAATAGTTCAATGTGGCTCTATTCAACTTCTCACTAAAGTAGGCAATAGGTTTAGAATCTTGCATCAAAACAGCACCTATTCCCTTGCCAGAAGCATCACATTCAATTTCAAAAGATTTAGAAAAATCAGGCAATTGTAATAACGGAGCGGAACATAACTTTTCTTTCAACAAGTTAAAAGCATCATCTTGTTCTTTTCCCCATTTAAAAATCCTATCCTTTTTGATAACTTCAGTTAAAGGAGAAGCAATGGTGCTAAAGTCTCTCACAAACCTCCTATAAAAACTAGCAAGTCCATGAAAACTCCTAACTCCAGTTACACTCTTAGGTTTAGGCCATTCTTTAATTGCTTTGATTTCTCTTAATCAACCTCAACACCCTTAGAGCTAATGATAACAACTAGGTCGGGAATCCAAACTAGAGTTAGAATTTGAGAAGTAAAATGCGGAAGCAACAACAACAGGAATTGAACAACTAGAATTAAAGAGACGAAAATAAAGGCTATTGTAATAACGGAGATTTATGAATTAAAGGTCGGGAATTGACAAGATCAAAGTAACAACGTCTTGATTTATGAAAGAAATCAAACACCTTTACTTAAAAAGCAAATCAAAAACAATAGATTCGGATCTTGACCACTTTACGAGTAACTTGAGACAACAATTAATACTAGTATTAATCGCCTTCTAAGAATACCACAAAGGAATCAAAGATATCACAAAAGAGAAGAAATCTTAATATCTTGAACTATGAACTAGTAAAGGTTGAAAGATAAATCTCAAAGCACAAGTAACAAAGGTTCAAAAGAACTCTCAAAGTATGATGTACTCAATCAATGATAATGTGTCTTATGAAGGAGAAGAACACCCTATTTATAGGAGTACAAAGGCATAAAAATAACATTAAAAACTAGATGGGGTGGTTGAAGTGGAAAACACAATTATTACAATGAGGTAGGTGGTTGTTAAAGTCTAAGAAAAGTCTTTTGTTTGGACTCCAATTGGGCTGTTCTTGTAACACCTCTTTCTGGAACTCTTTTAAGCTCATTTTGAGCCCATTTGGTGACTCCATGGGCAGATTTGAGTAACCAAATCTTCCTCCTCTTAGACTTCAATTTGAGCAACCAAATAGTTGAAAAACTTCGACAACTCTTCTCCTTTGGGCATGAGCTCTTCCTCCATAGTTAGAAGCTTCTTTATTGCCATTGAAGTCCAGCAACCTTAGTTTGCAATTCCTTAGCTTGAGATCTTGTAAATGGCCTTCTTGGAGCTTCTACAACTCTATCCTTATCAGTGATGCTATCCGAAATCACCAAAATTCACATGTTCGGATAATTTAGCAGATCCTCAAAGTTTGTTGGATGGGATACTTAAGGCACTGCGTGCTCTTGGATGTTTTAGTGAGTGAGCCGTGGAGCTCGTAGCATACAAACTAGAGGATATGTCCAACACATGGTATGAAACTGTATTGCTAGGAAGGCCGGAAGGAGCACCACCGCTGACATGGGATGAGTTCACTAAGTTGTTCAAGAATCATTTTCTTCCAGACAGTCTGATGCATCAACATGCTAGACACTTTGAGAGATTGGTTCAGACTCCAGATATGGATGTGTCAACATATAACACTAAGTTTCGTAAACTAGTTGTATATGCTCCTCACTTAGTTTCTACCGAAGAAGCTCGATTTCAGAGGTTTGGTGATGGATTGGTTGGTCGTCTATACACTGCAGTAGCCCCATAGATGAAGACTTTATCCTACTCTAATATAGTCGACCTTGCTAGAAAGATTGAAAACAAAGGACGTGAGGAGCGCGCAGCTAGTGAATTACGTAAGAAGGCCAAGACATGAGGGGCTTTCAATCGCGGTTTTAGTGAAAATAAAAGAGCAAGAAATCAGGGACAACAACAACAACAGGGTTCTCAAACAGGGACACACGTGTCTTCATAGTCCAGATACATACCACATTACAAACTAGGTAATAGGGGACTATCATCTTCTAGACAATGTAATTCTGGGCAGATATATGGCACTACTCTAGTTTGCCAGACATGTAGTAGATCATATTTGGGCCAACGTCGTGTTTTCACTGGAGAGTGATTTCGGTGTGGCCAATTGGAACATCACTCGAGGGATTTCCCTCAGCCTCCGAGAAATTTCAACCAATCTGCTATTCAGTTAGCTGCACCGACTCGGACTACTCGTAATACCTTAGGTGCTACAAGTACAGGAAATAGGGGTCGAGGTGCTGGAGACCGTGCTATTGTTAATCAAGGACAAGGCAATGCTGGTAAAGGTCAGGCGAGAGTTTTTGCATTTACTAGACATGATGTGCAGGCCTCAAATATAGTGGTTACACGTATTCTTTGTTCATTTGATGCACTTGCGTTGATTGATCCGGGGTCTACTCACTCCTATGTGTCCTCGTACTTTGCTTTGAGATTTATTAGATAGCCCGAGCTATTGAATATCCTTTTCAAGTTGCTACTCCTATCAGAGAGTCTCTATTAGCTGAATACGTGTATCGTGCTTGTCAGATTCGGGTTGAGGGTAGAGATACTATAGCTGACCTTATTGTACTTGATATGATTGACTTTGACTTGTTGATAGGAATGGATTGGTTATCTTCTTGCTATACTATAATCGATTTTTATGCAAAGATAGTAAGGTTTGAGATACCAAATGAACCCAGTTTTATTCTAAGAGGGAGTCAGGTTCCAGAGACTTGCAAAATTGTATCTTTTATGAAGGCTCAACGACTTCTGAAGAAAGGTTGCTTGGGTCTCTTAGCTATTGTAAATGACACAAGAAAGGAAACAGTTAGTACACAAAATGTACCCGTAGTAAGAGAATTTTCGGATGTACTTCCTGAGGATTTACCAAGTTTTCCTCCAGTACGAGAAATAGACTTTGATATTGATTTGCTACCCGACACACAACACATATCGATCCCATATTGAATGGCACCAGCAGAGTTGAGGGAGCTAAAGCAACAGTTACAAGATTTGTTAGATAAGGGTTTTATTAGACCTAGTGTATCACCATGGGGTGCACCAGTACTGTTCGTAAGGAAGAAAAACGAATCACTGAGAATGTACATTGACTATAGGTAGTTGAACAAGATAACAATACGCAATAAATATCCTTTGACCCGTATAGATGACATGTTTTATTAGTTACAAGGAGCTGCCCACTTTTCAAAGATTGGCCTCCGTTCTGGTTATCATCAATTTAGAATCAAAGATGAAGATATTTCTAAGACTGCTTTCAGAACTCGATATGGGCACTATGAGTTTCTCGTGATGCCTTTCAGACTAACAAATGCTCCAGTTGCCTTCATGGATTTAATAAATAGGGTGATCAACCCATTTCTTGATAGATTTTTAATAGTATTTATTGATGATATCCTGATATATTCTCGTAGCCAAGGAGAACACGAGGATCATCTTAGGACTGTGTTGAAGACATTACGAGAGCATTAGCTTTATGCTAAGTTCTCGAAGTGTGAATGCTGGCTAGACTCGGTAGCATTTTTGGGCATGTTGTATCCAAGGATGGAAATATGGTAGATCCTAAGAAGATTGAAGCTGTGTAGAAATGGCTCGGATCTACTTCTCCTACAGATATTTGTAGCTTTTACGCTTAGCAGGCTATTACAGGCATTGTGTGCAGGATTTCTGTAGAATAGCAGCGCCGCTAACCAAGCTAACACAGAAAAATGTAAAGTTTCAGTGGACAGAGGAGTGTGAGCAGAGCTTCCAGAAACACAAAACAAGTTTGACAACTGCACCAATATTAGCCTTACTATTAGGTTCTGGAGGATATACAGTATTTTGTGATGCCTCGAGGGTAGGATTGGGATGTGTTCTCATGCAATGGTCGTGTTATAGCTTATGCTTTGAGACAATTGATAAAGAACGAGCAAAACTATCCTACATATGATTTGGAGATGGCTGCAGTGGTATTTACTCTAAATATTAGACACATTATCTATACGCAGAAACTTGTGAGATTTATACTGACCATAAAACCCTAAAGTACATCTTTCAACAGAGGTATCTAAATCTTTGGCAGAGTCATTGGATGGAACTACTCAAAGACTATGATTGTTCTATTTTGTATCATCCTGGAAAAGCAATTGTGGTGGCTGATGCATTAAGTAAAAAATCTATGGGGAATTTGGCACATATAACCCCTGAAAGAGACTTTTGGCCAAAGATATTCAAAGACTAGAAGATACAAGTATCAGATTTTAGTGTTGGAAATTCATAGGCATTGTTGACTTGTGCTCAGGCTAAGACTTCATTAGTTGAGCACATTAAGGCCACCCAATATGAGGATGAACGGTTATGTAAATACATATACGAGGTCTTAGCTAGTAAAAGCAAGGATATGATTATCTAAAGTGATGGTGTTTATGATGACCCGGTCCGTCGTCATGTGAGTTACCACCCTATTTTCCCCGTTATATGCTTGTTCATGTTTCAATATATGTATTTGGTGAATCTGAGTCGATTCAGATTGAGTTTGATAGGAAATGGTACAAATAGTCTGTTTGATGAAGGAATAGTTTGGAAAAGCCAACTGGACGTTGACTTGTGAGTTAGAGGGCTCAAAATTGAATTCTGATGGTTCGGTTAGCTTCGAGGGATCAATGTGACTTAGGAGAGCGATCGGAACTTCATTTGGAGGTCCGGTGTAGAAATAGGCTTGAATTGGTGAAGTTGGAATTTTCGCTAATTCCGGTTGATAGGTGAGATTTTTATTCGGGAGTCGGAATGGAATTCCGAGAGTTTTCAGTAGCTTCATTAGGTGATTTTGGATATGTCTGCAAATTTTCAGGTCATTCGGACATAGTTTGGTCAGGTTTTTGATTGAATGTAGGTTTCGGAAGTTGAAACTTAGGCTTGGATCCGCCTTAATTTGATGGTTTTTGTGTTTAAGGATATGTTTTTATGATTGGAACAAGTTTGTATCGTATTTTGGAGTAGGTTGGTGGTGTTTCGTTGAGGTCCCGGGGGCCTCGAGGTGAATCCGGGGGTCCAAACGGATCGATTTTTGCATTTTGGGAGGTCTGTTGGTTGCTGATATTTGTTGCAGAGAAATGCTCTATGCGATCGCATAGGTGTTATTGTGATCGCATAGAAGGATGGAAGAGGGGTCTGAGTTTGTTCTATGCGATCGCGTAATAGGGGTTGCGATCGTATAGTATTGTGAATCTATTCTCTGCGATCGCGTGGAAGGTGTGCGATCACATAGTGTTATTTGGCCTGAGGTACGTGGCATGGAACTTGTTCTATGCGATCGCAAGGGAAGGAGTGCGATCGCATAAGAGGAATTTTTGAGGTGTAAAATTTGTGCTATGCGATCGCAATAGCAGGGATGCGATCGCATAGGGTTAAATCTGGGCGACAGAAGGGTTTTTAAGAAAGAAATCAGTCGCGAAGCTTTCATATTTTCCTCAATTTTTGAGCTCCTTGAGAGCGAAATGCTAGAATTTGAAGAGGATTTCATCGGGAAGTGATTGGAGGTAAGTCTCGTGGTCTTAATACATCATTTTATCGAAGAATCTTCCATTAATTCTATGAATTTGGGTATAAATTGAGGAAGTTAGGGCTAGGATTTTTGCTATGTAAAATCATGATTTGGCAGCACATTTGAAGTCTGATTTTGATAAATTTTATATGGATAGACTCGTGGCCAGATGAGGATTCTGAAAATATGAATTTCGTAATTTTTCGAGAAGCGGGTCCGGGGCTTGGCTTTTGGCAACTTCGTGTTTCGATTGGGTTATGATTCATTAGCCTATTTTGATGTACTCTTATTGGTTTTGATCAGATTTGGCACCTGAGGAGGTCGATTTGCGAGGGAAGCGCAAGGCGAGCTAGGACTTTAGCCAATTCGAGGTGAGTGGTAGTCATGAATGATATACTAAGGGTTTGAAACCCCGTGTTTGCACAATGCAGTGCTATGTTGAGATGAAGCACATACCGTGCGATGAGCGTGGTGATATTGTGATTGGGGATTCAGACTTAGTCCATCCCGATTGATGGTTTACTGTACTTATTGACTAAGACTGAGCTTATATCGATATCATTGGGCTAGTTTCCATGTTTGGGGCCTTGTGCTGATCTGTAGAACGTTACGGAAGCCTGTGGAGCTAAATGACCCCTATATCCATTGAACACATACTCTCAGTCGTACTCTTAGTTGTATAGCATAACATGAACCTGTACTAGAAATGTACTCTGAATGAGAATACCTAGGGTTGAATACCCTGATCTAGCTGAGTGGGCCCGATAGGCCAAGTCTATATTCACTGAGAGGGGTCGAGGACCTATGGTGAGGTATTGATATATATATACCAGATTAGGCTGCATGCCACATCAGTATATGTATACATGTATTGGATCGGACTGCACGCCACAGTATTATATATATATATATATATATATATATATATATATATATATATATAGATCGAATTACACGCCACAATGATATATATGTGGATCGGACTGCACGCCGCAGTATTATAGCGCTTGGGCTTAAGGAGACCCTTCAAAGTCTGCACACATCCCCTGTGAGCGCAGTTATATATATTAATTGATCGGGCTGCACGCCGCAACATTATCTCTATTATATTGGATGGGGCTGCACGCCGCAGCATTATATATGTTATATTGGATCGGGCGACATGCTGTAACAGAATTAGTAAGGATCGGGCTACGCGCTGCAGCATTGTTAGATTAGTGTGAGACAGTAGTAGATTGAAACTGGACTTTCTACCTTAGAGATGTTATTACCTATATTCTTGCCCTTAGAACTATTTAGTGTTCTTACATGTGTTCTTATTTTCTGTTATTATTTATTGCTACTACTCACATAGTTGGAAGTACACACTTTACTCTCTGCACCTTGTGTGCAGATACAGGGGTTCAGGAGGGAACTTGAGTTGTAGTACTATCGATCCAGCTTTTACAGAGACATCGAGGTAGCTGCCAGCGTTCGCAGGACCCGATCTCTCTTTCCATTATATACCTTTGTTTTTCTGCTTAGACTCGGTTGTATAGAGTATTACTCTCATGTTTAGAGGCTCACGATTTTGACACCATATCTTATTGGGCTATATTTTGGTTGTTTGAATTACACATGTATTATTATTTTCACGAAATCAGTATATTTGACCTTAAATGGAATATTTTTGAAACATAATTGGTTTGGTTATTGGGAATGGTCGGGCTTGCCTAGCAAAGTTTTGGGCGCAATCATGATCGAGGTTTGGGTCGTGACAAGTAGGTATTAGAGCCTAGGTTATCAGGTCTTGCGAGTCATGAGTAGGTTAAGTAGTGTCTCGCGAATCGGTACGGAGACGTCTGTACTTATCCTTGGGAGGCTGCAGAACCTTTAGGAAAACGTCAAATTCTTGAAATTCACGTCATGCGACTTTGTCGATCCGAAACTAAACTTTGGCATTTTCTCTTGCAGATGGTGGGGACTCGTGCTACAGGATGAGGCGGACGACCACCATTGCCACCTATTAGAGGTCGTGGACGCGGTCGTGGTCGTGGTAGGGGTAGAGTTGCTGGGGCAGTGCCAGTTGACCCACCGGGTGTCCACATTCCAGATCACCCTTAAGTTGCAGAGGTCCCAGCAGCACCTGTTCAGGAACCAATTGTGCATATCGTGATTCCGGGTCTTCAGGAGACCTTAGCTCAGATTTTGACAGTTTGCACTGGCATATCTCGGGCAGTTTCAGCCTCCACTGCAGCAGCTACATCCCAGACCAGGGGTGGTCATCAGACCCCCGCAGCTCGCACTCCAGAGCAGGTAGTGCAGGGTCTTCAGACACCTGAGGCACCACCAGTCCAACTAGCTGCTCTAGTGCAGCCGGTTATTCAGGTTCAGGGTGACAGGGTCCCAGTGATACCTGAGGAAAAGCAGCATCGTCTTGAGAGATTTAGAAGACTTTCACCACCTATATTTAGTGGTATTCCGGGCGAGGACGTCTAGGGCTTTCTCGACAAGTGCCGTTGTATGCTCCGTACAACATGGATTCTTGAGTCGAGTGGAGTATCATTTACTACTTTCGAATTTCAGGGAGCAGCCTTCACATGGTGGGAGGCTTATGAGCGCCGTAGGCCAACAGGTGCGGCACCATAGTCATGGCAGGAGTTCTCCACTATGTTTCGGGAGAAGTGGACACCCCGATCTCAGAGGGAGGAGTTACGCAGGCAGTTTGAGTGGCTCCGTCAAGAGGAGGAGTTACGCAGGCAGTTTGAGTGGCTCCGTCAAGGGGATATGTCAGTGACAGAGTATGAGGTGAGTTTTTCAAAGTTTGCTAGATATGCACCATGGATGGTTCCTATTGATCAAGAGAGGATCAGGCGCTTTGTGGATGGACATATTTATCTTATTCGCATCTTGATGACTCGAAAGAGGGTCCTGAGTCATTCATTCGAGGATGCAGTTGATATAGCTCGTGACATTGAGATAGACCATCACCTAGAGCGAGAAGAGAGGGAGGCCAAGAGGCCTTGAGGATCAGGTAGTTTTGGAAGTGCCCAGTCTAGAGGCGAGGGTCAGTAAAGCCGAGGTCGTTCTTTTAGGTCTTCAGAGCCAGCCCGCTCAGAGTATCGTGGGTCAACTTCTAGCCGAGGTTATCAGGGCTCTCATCAGGGCCAACCATCTCTCAGTGCCCTACTGGCGTAGAGTTCATCTCAGGCTCCATCAGTTGAGGGGTCATCCCGATCGAGTTCTTCAGATAGCCACTCCGGTGCGAAGGTTTCCCTTCAGTCCCATCCCCCAGCACCTGGGAGTTGCTTTGAGTGTGGGGAGTTTGGGCATATTCGGAGAGAGTGTCCTCGCCTTGTATCCAGGCCATCTCAGCAGAGGGGATAACCCTCATCATCTGGTCCATCTACTTCAGCACCCGCCACGCTAGCTAGGGGTGAGGATCAGGCAGCCAGGGGTCGCCCTCGAGGGGGAGGCCGATCAAGTGGTCAGACTCGTTGCTATGCTCTTCAGGGCCGTTCAGATGCGCTTGCTTCATACGTTGTTATTACAGGTATTATTTCAATCTGCCACAAAGATGCCTCAGTTTTATTCGATCTTGATTCCACTTATTCCTATGTATTATCATATTTTGCTTATCATTTGGGCACGACCCGAGGGTGTCTTGCATTTCCTGTGCATGTATCTACCCCGGTGGGTGATACCATTATTGGGGACCATGTGTACTGGTCTTGTCTTCTCACTATTGGGGGTCTGGAGACCCGAGTAGACTTGGTGCTATTAAGCATGATTGATTTTGATGTCATTGTAGGAATGGACTGGCTATCTCCGTGCCACGCTATTCTAGAATGTCATGCCAAGATAGTCATATTGGATATGCTGGGTATTCCGAGGATCGAGTGGAGAGGCATGACTGATTATGTACCCAGCACGGTAATGTAAGGCCCCGTAAAAATTTTGTGCATAAAACCTAGTAGTCGTGGTGTCATGGTCCGAATAATGTGTTAGGAATGCGTAGAATTCTTCGCGGCGAGCAAGCTCGCCGCGGTTCGGACCCTTGGTAGTGATTTAAGTTTCAAAATGTAGAGAATTAATTTTTCCGAAAAATGTCAAATATGCGGTCAAGAATGCGACTGCAAACCTGACATGCGGACCGCATTCTGACCGCAAATCGTTCCAGAGAGTTGCCCAAAATCGTGTCAAAAGTGTGGTCGATATGCGATCGCATGTCAAATCTGCGGTGCACTTTTGCGACCGCAGAATCAACATGCGGTCCGCATAGTGACCGCATTCCTTAACAGAACCTGCATAACTTTGAGGCCATTTTTGCGGTCACTTTGCGGACCGCATGTGGATTCTGCGGTCGCATAGTGACCACATATTTGACCCCGGCCCAGATTTTTGTAACCTTTTGACCTGATCTCTTCTTTAATATAACACCTTTCTTCTTCATTTTATCATATCATCTCACCAAAATTAGAGAGAGAAGAGAGGGTTTTTAGAGAGAGAAGTTCTTCATCTTCAAAGATTGTTCCAACTACTTAATTCCAAGGGATTCTAGGGCAAAGATTCAACTTCCCCAATATTTTCAAGGTAAAAACCCTAACTATTTTCTTTGATTTTCAGTTTTAATTGGGTAAAGAGAGGTTTGCATATAATAGCTTTTGAAGATAGAATTTTTACACTCATGCATGATTATTGAACTTGATTTCTAGTAAAAAGAAGTGAGTAGAAGTAAGAGTCTTCAAGAACAAGGTTGGCAAGAGTAGGGTATCTTGGGTAAGCATAAAGTAGGAGGAAAAAATCATCACCAGGTATGTATGGCTAATTTTGATTCTTGTGAAATCGCCTATATGTGTGAAGTTTGTTTGTTTCGTGTTAAATTGACAAATTGTGTGAAATTCTTGATGTTGTTGTTGGATATTCAAAGTTTGTTGTTGAGCTATGAGTGATGTAAAATGAGAGTTTAAATTGGCAAAAGAATTGTGAATAATGACTATGATGGCCTATATGGCACCTTGTGGAAAACAAACGAAACACTTGAGAATTGGTTTATTGTGGAAAGAGATGAAACACTTGAATTGTGGAAGTATTGTAACATGGTTGTGATATTGAATTGAGAAGAAATTGAGAACATGAACCAATGTGTAAGTTGCTTATTTAAACTTGTTGAAATTGTGTGTAGTACCTTATCTGCTGTTTGAAATTGTTGTGTTTTCAACTGTAAGGCGGGGTCGTGTTGCGCGCCGCAACGTGGTGAAATAAGGTGTGGGTTGGGGTGATAAGGGTGGCCGAGGTAATAATGGTGGTCAGGGGCAATAAGGATGGAAAGCGATCGAAATCGCTATTGAAAATTGATACATAAATCAATAATGTGAAATTGTGAAAGGAGATAGCAGGAGAGTTTGCAACCTGTGGGGCACTGATTGCCCCTTTGTTTGACCTACTTGTGCTTTACGTGATTGATTGGTTATTGTTAAATTGGTTGATCGTAGAAAGTTCTTTGTGTGAGAATTATTTGAAATGAGGAAAATGTGGAAACATGGTTGGCTGGCTTAATTAATTGTTGATGTAATTTAATGGCTTCAGTTTACTTGGGACAAAGTTTGTCCATACATACCAGTACAATTCAAGTGTACTTACGTCCCTTTTGCCGGGGGCGCTACATTCGTGTTATGATTGTAGGTGGATCAGTAGCAGGCACTTCAGCTCATCGGCAGTAGTATCCTTCTCCTTCCACTGCCCGTTTTAGTGAGCCCCTTTCTTCCTCGGGGCCTTGTGTGGTTCATGCCACTTCGGTTTAGATTTCATTTTGGTTTTGTAAGATATAGCCGGAGCCTTGTTACCGGCAAGTATTGTATTTCCCTTTTTTGTATCCTAGAGGCTCTGTAGACATGTAAACCGTGGGACTCCAGTATTATGTATATATTGTGTTATGTCGAGCGTTGTAAAAATTGAAATCTTGTTAATGAATCACTCGTATCGTTTTATTTGTTTAATATGAAATCAATTATGATTAGTAATATATTTGGTTAATGAGAAGCAATCATCACAGGGGTAACGCGTGGGAATGAAAAGCACCCAGGTCCGCTTGATTGGGGCAACCAGGTCAGGCGCCGGTCATGTCCCTCGATTTGGGGCGTGACAGGTAATTTCTTTGTTAAAGGCTCAACGAATTGTTGGGAAGGGATGTCTATCGTATTTGACATTTGTGAGGGACGTTGGAGTTGTGACTCCCAATATTGATTTTGTTCTTGTTGTGAGGGATATTCCTGATGTGTTTCCCTCTAACTTGTCGGGCATGCCGCAGGATAGGGATATTGACTTATTGATTGATTTGGTGCCGGACACTCAGCCTATTTCTATTCTTCCTTAACATATGGCATCAACTGAGTTGAAGGAATTGAAAGAGCAGCTTCAGGAACTCCTAGATAAGGGGTTCATTCGGCCGAGTGTGTCACCGAGGGAGCACCGGTCTTGTTTGTCAAGAAAAACAATGGCTCAATGAGGATGTGTATTGATTACATGCAGCTGAATAAGGTTTGTAAATAACAAGTATGCTCTGCCACGCATTGATGATTTTTATGATCGGCTCCACGGAGCGAGGGTATTCTCGAAGATTGATCTTTGTTCGGGCTATCACTAGTTGAAGATTAGGGATTCTGATATTATCAAGACAACTTTCAGGACGAGATATGGGCATTATGAGTTTCTAGTGATGTCTTTTGGGCTGACTAATGCCCTAGCCACGTTCATGCATTTGATGAACAGTGTGTTCCGACCATATTTGGATTCCTTCATGAGCGTTTTTATTGATGACATCCTGGTGTACTCTCATAACCAAGAGGAGCATGCTCAGCATCTGAGAGTCGTAATACACAGGTTGCGGGAGGAGACGCTTTATGCCAAGTTCTCCAAGTGTGAGTTCTGGCTCTAGTCTGTGGCTTTTCTAGGACACGTGGTGTCCAGTGATGGGATACAAGTGGATCCGAAGAAGATAGAGGCAATGCAGAGTTGACCTAGACCGACCTTAGCCACTGAGATTCATAGTTTCCTGGGATTGGCAGGATATTATCACCGATTTGTTTAGGAATTTTCTTCTTTTTATTTACCCTTGACTTAGTTGACTCAAAAGGGTGCTCCATTTGTGTGGTCCGAGGAGTGTGAGGAGAGCTTTTAGAAAGTCAAGAAAACATTGACCATGGCGCCAGTCTTGATATTGCCGTCAGCTTCAGATTCTTATACTGTGTATTGTGATGCCTCGAGAGTTGGCATTGGATGTGTGCTGATATAGGAGGGTATGATTATTGCTTATTCTTCTCTCCAATTGAAGCCCCGTGATAAGAACTACCCTGTGCACGATTTGGAGTTAGCAGCCATTGTTCACGCTGTGAAGATTTTGAGACATTACTTGTATGGTGTTTCTTGTGAGGTGTATACTGTATTGCAGCCTTAGCATCTGCTCAAATAGAAAGATCTTAATTTGAGACAGCGGAGGTGGCTTGAGTTGCTTAAGGATTATGACATTACCATATTGTATCATCTGGGGAAGGCCAATGTTGTGGCCGATGCTTTGAGCCCGAAGGCGGTCAGTATGGGTAGCTTAGCTTATATTCCTATTGAGGAGAGGCCCTTTGTATGTTATGTTCAGGCGTTTGCCAATCGGTTAATGAGGTTGAATATTTCTGAGCCAACTCGGGTGTTGGCTTATGTTGTTTCTCGGTCCTCTTTATATGATCGCATCAGACAGCGTCAGTATGATGATCCATATTTTCTTGTCCTTAAGGACAGAGTTCAACACGGTGATTCCAGAGATGTGTCTACTGGTAGTGATGGTGTTTTGAGGATGCGGGGCTGGATTT